>WEDG01003938.1:0-35978 GCA_017591395.1 Schistocephalus solidus
TGCAGTAGCAGTAGCAGCAGCAGCAGCAGTTAAGTAGCAGTAGCATGGCGAAGTAGTAGCATTGCATTAACAGGAGCAGATCTAGTATTATCGTAGCTGCAGTCAGTAAGCTAGCATTGAAGCATCCGCAGCCTTACCGTAGCTTTAGGGTCATGCTAGCCTTTTGGTAGCCAGCGGTGCTAGTAGGCAGCGGCCGCCAGCGCAGTAGCACCATGAACGGCAGCAGCAGTATTACGCAGCAGCAGTACAGCAGAAGCTGTGCAGTAGCAGTTCCATTATAACTAACTGGAAGTAGTTTTAGTAGCATTAGTAGTAGTCTATTAGAGCCTTTTATTAGCTGTGCATTAGCATAGCACTATTAGCCGTCGCAGCAGTAGTGGCAGAAAAACAGTAAAGCATTATTAGCAGCAGCATCGTTAGTAGCATTTCCAGCAGAGCAGTAGCAGTAGTAGCTATGGTAGTAGCTAATAGCATTAGCGTAGTAGTAGCAGTAGCACAAGGGATAGTCGTAGTAGACGCAATGGTCGTAGTGGTAATAGTAGTAGAAATTGTAGTAGTAGTAGTTATACTAGTACAGGTAATAAACGTTTGTTCTAGCGGTAGTCATAGAATTAGACGCCGTAGTACTAGAAGTAGAGGTTGTTGTAGTGGTGATCGCGGTATTGCTAGTCGTGGTAAAAGTTTTTGTAGTTTTAGTAGTCGTAGTAAAAGCAGTACAATTAGTAGTAGTTGTAGTAGTAATATTAGTAGTTGTAGAACTAATAGTAGTAGTACTTGTGCTAAAAGATGCAGTATTAATAGTAGTAGTAGTAGTAGTAGTAGTGGAAGTAGTTGCAGTAATATTAGTAGTAGTAGTAGTAAATGCCGTAGTCGAAGTTTTTATAGAAGTAGTAGTAGTTTGCGCAGTAGTAGTAGGAGTAATAGTAGTTGTAGTCGTATTGGTTGTTGTAGTGGTAGTATAAGTAAAAGTTGCACTAGTAGTTGTGGTAGTAGTATTTACAGTACAAGTAGTAGTTTTTTTCATTTGTAGTGTTTGTAGTAGTAGTAGCAGCAGTAGTAATGGCAGTTGTTGTGGTAGTAGTAGTAGTAGTAGTAGTAGTAGTAGTAGAAATTATGCCTTTGATGTTTTTAATTCCTGCGCACTTTACTAACCGGTTCCCCCCCCCTTATCGTTTTTAGCCTCCTTGGCTCCTACTTGTTGCAACTAAAACGCTGCTACTCACGATTTTTAGGTACTAGCTTAACCACTGTCTGTTGCGTTTTACTCTTCTTCTTACGTAGATAATTTCTTCGTGGTTATTCTTGGCAACGTTAAGGGGCAAGCTAGTTCCTTCGCAACTAGCTATGGCATTCTTAGTTCGGTTCGCTTTTCATTTCTTTCGAAAAGTTTCATTGGCTTCATTATTTCCCCGACGTTTGGCCTCGATTTCGCTCTACCGCGCAATTCCTACCGATGACGTTGTTAAGACTACCTAATTCTATTTACATTACTGTCGGTCAGTATGGATTGCTTTATTCGTCTTTACCCCTCCCTTTTTTCCCATCCTTAATTAATCCTGCACCCCCCATCTTATCTGTTACCTTTGGTTGCGCTAATCAGTTTTTCTAATTTTTTTAAATCTTAATAAAATCCGGCTGGTTATTAAACTCGTCTTTCCTGGCACCGCGTAATGATTCGGTAGAGGAACAATGATACAGTTTTGTTAATTATTTATTCAAAAATCATCACAGCTGTTTTTTCACATGAGGGAAATTTCAGACGGTGGATCAACACCTTCGGGTGCGTATTTTTTTGCTTCTCTGTTGATTCCCGCTGCTGTCGTCGCTCGCTTCTCATTTTTCAACCACACTTCAGCTGTCTTAGGGGTTCACAACTCTGAGCATTGGTCAATTTCAATTTTGATATTTTTTTCTTTGCCGTCTTCATAACTTTGGGCCTTGTCTCTATTTTTAAGGGTAGGTGTTTGCCACGTGACTTTACAAACGTATCCTAGGCCTGAGATAGATTTTCACATTTTTAATCCATACCACAAACGATATTGTGCTTCATCTAGGTGAGCCCAGACAGCTCTGCCGGAGGCCGGACCGGTTTCAGACATTTTTCTCTTGAGTCGGCTCCAGTAGGCTTCTATGGCATTGGTGTGCATTCCAGTTTCGGGCTTAACAAAGTTCTTGCTGTGATTAACTGTGAAGTGCTTGTAGCCCTCCTCCGGTTAGTCTGCTGTAGGCCTTCCATTCGTCGGTCACTACTACACTCTCCTTAGCAACCCACTTCGTTATCACCGTCTTCAACGCCGGCCAGCTTCGGTTGTTTACATGTTCAAATACGGCCTTTCTTATAGACGTATCGTACATTCCAACTACCCAATACTGACGTCCTTCTCTTCCTTTATTATTCTTTTCGCCTTGCAACCATGGTCTCGTCCACCTGTACCTCTATTTCCTTGCCGCCTATCTGGCCTACGGCGCTCATGAGTGCACTGGTTGAGACATTGTGACAAATTGCGTACCACTGCATTGCAGTATTGCGGTGCACACCTACCAGTGCGGCACAGCGCTTCACTCGCACACCTTCTACATACCGGTCGACAATTTTTATAATTTTCCCCAGGGTTAATCTACTGCCTACGAACATACTGCCCTTTCTTAGACACTTTTTCCGTCTGCAGCGGGAACATTTAAATAAAAAGCCGTCTATCTGCTCACCAGAGGCTTGCTGGGTCATATTATTTCCGCATGAGCACAACATATGCATTGGTAATAGTCTCTTTTCCTGTAGGTAGTCGACCAATCCGCTGGAGTCTATTATTTTCATTATCTTTTCCTCTTCCGTTGACGTATTCACCTGCGGTCCTCTCCTTCTTTTTTTCCCTTGCGGTGGCATCCTAAAAAGTAGATAAGACAATTAAATTAACCATGTCATCAAACTAATTATTCTGTATTTTCGGTACTCTATGCTCCTTTGTATAGGGTTTCATTTTGTACTATTCTTCACCAACTTTGCCAACCATGCTCCAAATAAACACAATTACTTTTCAATCGCTGTCAGCTATCTATGCCCTTAACCGTACTGCAATTACATTCAGAAAATGTTTTTGCTTTGCTTCTCCTTTTTTTAACAATGAAAAATTGCGTCTGCGAATCCGTTAATCTATTCTTTGGTTATTACTTCGCATTCTTTCAATAACACTTCAATTTTTTGTTTACCTTATTCCAATACCAAGCGAACTACCGGCGACCACCTGATCATGATATAAACATGATTTAGTTCATATTAAAAATCTTACCTTAGTTGCGCTTCAACTTTTTGCATTTCGTTTCCTTCTGGGGGGCTTAGTTAGCGACCTCATTTGTCAGATTCTATTTAAATTCCTTCAATTACAGCGCGTTCCATAAGCCTTCTTCCTAATGGCTCCCATTTCATTTGTTCAGTTTGGTTTTCATTTTTCGGCCAATGGGGATCGTTCAGTTCACCCGTGCTTTTGCATTGGATGCAACTTTTTTTATTTCTAATTTACGCTGGTTAATTTCACCTCATTCAAACTTAATTCCTTTTTATAAAATTTGCACAACAATTACTTACGCCATTTTGGTCGGTGTTTTCTTTTATTGTTCTGCCCCACCCATAAAACCCCTATTACCACGGTTCCCGTAAGACAGGCTCTTGGGTTTATGCATTTATTTTGGGACCCGCCTATTGTGCCTCCACCGGAGGTCGATTAGACCAGGCAGACTACCCCATCGAGGCTGTCACACCGAAAAGAGTTACATGCTGAAATGCAGTGGTTTGGCATGAATCGGAGGCAGCTCACATTATCAAATGCATACAATTCAAAAGCGGCTCAAATACTATCTTATATCGTGTATTTGGCGCTGTGCATGAAAGGCTTTATAATGTATCATTTTTGGTGAAGTGGTCTCCTCCTCCTCCTCCTCTTTCTCCTCCTGTTTCTACTGAAGTAGTTGCTTCGGCTGCAAGCTTTCATTAATGTTCTTGGTAAAACTATTTCACTCAGTTGTGTTCGGTTATGTTGACAGGTTGTTCACATACGTACTCTCTCCGATGATCGTTGTTAACTCTCTAAACCGTGTCGAATTCTCAGCAGTTCTATAGATTGGGCTCAAAAATAATTCAGACATAAGAAAAAAAAATTTGAACAGAAAGCTTTCCTTTCTTTTAGTAGAAATGTGAAGAGGACTTGATTTTCTATTAAATGAGTACAAAGGAAAATATTTTTGCCGATGTTTTCTATAAAATTTACTTTTATTTGCGAGGGTACCGAAAATCTATATAAAAATAGAGACTTCTTAAGTAGTTTTTTTTATCGAGTGAGGTTTCTCCAGGAGACTGTAAAGACGTTCCTGTACAAACAGACATCCTGTTGTGTCTTAAATATCTTGGGATATTGCTTGAAAAATATTAATTTTGAGCTTCATTTAAGTAATGTTTCCTAACCTAACACAACAGTTTAACATTTATTAACCTTGCATGATATAAGTCACTGGATTTATGAGCACTGGCAAGGCCAATACTTCCACAGCTCCTCGCCAATGGAAGCGTGGATGGAGACCGTTGAAGCTGTATAATTCTCTATATTGTGTGTACCGTTAGAACTAAGGGCCAGTTGACAAAATGTTAAGAGTACGGAAGGTAAAACCTTATGCAAGAAATGTAGATCCAGGGAATAACGTTCGTCCAACAATGTTCTGCAAGCTAGAACAAAAATTTCACAATGCGAATTGTTCTGTTTGAAGCAGGTTTAAAGCACCAGAGTACACATTGTGACTGATACATCATAAGTCCTTTCGTAAGAAGAAAGCATTAAATTGGCCGAGATAAGCCTTCATTCATTTTTAACTGCACCATGCGACGTTAACACCACACATTTCGGGTGCTTTTTCAAACCACACATGTCCCATATACGCTCATGATAATTCATATGAAGCAGTAGTCAGAGGTAGTATCTATATCCTTAACGATTTAAGCTTCGCTGAATTAATTTCTTAGTGTGGTTTCTGAAATTACCGCTTTCAATGATCGGGTTGCGACAAGAATTTGTAGGATGAAAATCTTTAATTAGATTTTGTTTCTTTCCTGCCTCCTACTGGTGACAATATTAAGCGTTCGGCTTCTACCAGGTGGCCAGTCACCATCCTTTGATTCTGCTGGACATTTTTGCTTTCCACGTTGCTTAAAATCACCTTTATTGTTTTCCGAAAAATTATTAACTGTTCCTGCTGTACCATGCCTTAAACATCTTTCTCCCTGTACCCGATAAATGCAGTAGCGTCTGTGAAATGCCCTGTAGCCAAGCACGTATACCAGCTTCCTTAATAAATTCTACGTAGAAACCACACTAAATGTGGTTTACTATGTTCCCAACGAGGCTATCACGTATAATAACTTGACCATTTGCGCCTAAGCTCCAATACGTAGTGTTCGGCTCCAGTCTTCTTTAAAAACATAGAATATATTCAACACCATACTGGCTACTGAAGCCATACAAGTATAAAGCAGCATTTAGGTTACCTAAATGACCATGCTACACAATAACGATGCATTCTAAATCTCTATTCACATTTGGGAAGCAGGAGGGCTATATGCGTGATAAGGTATTTCCTTTAGGGTTTTGCTAATTTTATGGAGGAATAAATGAATTGCGTAACGCTAGCCGTATAATATATATCTTATCGTGTATGTGGTCACTCATCTGAGCATTCGATCTCACGGCCACCGCGGGTGTGAGAATTTCGGCCTCATCAGACTTGAAGGTGTGGTCGTGTCCCGTCCCATGAGTCGCGACCTGAAAGTTAGTTTGCTTCATTCTCACTGCTGCCGTATGCAGAGTAGTATCCCAGTTTCTGCGACATATATGCTTTGTCCGCAACCGTACCAGCTTCTGTAAACGACTCTAGGCATTTCCTGCCGTGGTAGTGGGTTTTCGATCTCATTATTTTGGCGCCTGATAGTTGTTTCTGTTCGATTTCAACTCCAACTCCGAGTGGTGATAGAAGGCGTCTAAGGCTTTCAAGACGTTATTCATGTACGGTGAACGGTATCATACATGAATAACTTATCGGATACCGTAAGCCTACTTCCCACACCGCTGCGTGAGCCGTGAACTGCTTAAGTCAATGTTCTCTGACCCGCAGCCGATAAATAAGCTCAATGACCTCGCGGCTCCATATTATGTTTTGCAATTTTGCCTGGGAGGATGCGGGGGACCAGCAGTCCTGGTGACAGCGAGCCAAATGGCCGAGTAATAGTCACGCAAGGAATCGAAAACGGTGGTAAAATCAAGACCATTAACGACTCGGGTACGGACCAAACAACAAGCATCGCATCAACTACGACTCCCAGTGATGAACACAAGGACTGCCAACCACATTAGGCCTTTGATGGCCTGGCAACCACGCCCTATAAATACTGCACACCTTGTGCCCCATTTACCCTTTTCTGCCGTTGTCTCTGATGATGTGTTTAAGAGAGGAATCGAAACGTCAGGCCTGGGAGGATGCGGGGGACCAGCAGTTCCGGTGACAGCGAGCCAAATGGCCGATTAATTGTCAGGCTAAGAATCGAGAACGGTGATGACGTCAAGGCCATTAACGACTGGGTTGCAGGCCAAAAAGCACTCATTGCATCAAGTACGATCCCCATCGAGGAATATGATAACTGCCAAGGATATTAGGCCCGTGGTCGCCTGGCCAACACGCCCTATCAATACTGTGCACATTGAGTCCCAAGTACCCTTACCTGCGACTGTGTCTACTGATGTGTTCGAGAGAGAATCCGAAACTTCAGACAAATAAACACCATATACCAGTGGCCACCTCTTCTTCTTCTTCTTCTTAGTAACTTCACCATTAATTATCTTGAAATAACCCTAACCCCAATCCTAATACAAACCTAACGCCCCAGAAAATTTAGCACAAAGATACCTTTAATATTGGGTTATGCATACAGGGGTGTGCCTTTTGACGGAAAATATGACGCTCAACTAACCTTTTTATGTCAACAATGAACTACGTGCAAAAAATAAATTTTTTTTCTTCCACGGTTGTACTTATTTGACGCTTTTGTGGCCTTCTGAAGGAAATACATAATGGTATAAGGAGATAACTTCTGGTATTTTATGCGAACACTTTGCAAGAACAGGAACACTGTTCATACCTGGTCTTCCAGTTTTTCAGTTTAAAAGTGCATCCCTTGTCAAACATGCGATTTCCTGATAGCAGACTAATAAACGGAAAGCAATCTTTGGCCCAGGTAATTAATTCATCAGGCGTATTCACACTGGAGCCCATCATGACATGTAGCAACGGGTAAGGGTAATGGGTACACAGTTTTCTTCGTCAATTTAATGGATTTCTCTTGTATGCAGTTTAATTTCAATTTATAAATAATCAACAGATAAACCGTGTACTGTGTATACTTTAAAGGAAATACTTTCTATCTTTACTTGGTCATTATAAAGCATGTTTCTTTCTTTTTGTGTTATCTTAGGCTAAAAGTTTAGTTCATTAAAATAATAACTCACACATTATATGGAGTCAACAGACAACATGTATAATAGACAGATGAATAATGCCGGAAAAGACAAAGGGGACTGAAAAGGCCATTTCTGGCTTATTAGCCCGTGGCCCAATGGATGGAGCGTTTGACTTCTGACCAATGGGTTGCGGGTTCAATCCTTGGTCGTGGCCCAATGGATGGAGCGTTGGACTTCTGACCAATGGGTTGCTGGTTCAATCCTTGGGTGATGCACCACCTGGGGTTGGGAATGACTGACTGACTGACAACGGCTTATAATCCAGAAATGGTCATTACAGTATTCCTTATCTTTATCGGAAATATTCATCTGCCTATACTACTACTAGCCACTATGTGGCTGCTGGCGGGGCTCTAGAGTGAGCCTCACGGCAGAGCGGAACCAGTGAGTTCCGTTAGCGATCGATGGGTGTTCATTAACGAATGCAAGGCAAAATTTATGGCAGATGGACGCTCACCGATCGGGTCCGAGACTCACTTGTCCCGTTGTACCTTGGACCTCAATCTCGAACCCCGCCAACAGTCGTGCTGACACTAGTGGTATAAAAAAATGACATTACCTATCAAAACTGACAAGTCAGCAAGCCAGTAGCGCAGGGGTTAAAGTGTTGGATTTCTGACCTAGAGATCACGGGTTCAAACTACAACAATCATAGTTATGCCTGGCTGAAATTTTTCTAATTTACTTAGTAGGCGTGTTTGCTTAAATCAGTTTTATCTCTGATGAGCAACGGTATGCTTAAATAGGAAACCTATTTCTGTTATATTGTATTACAACGCGGAATCATACTGGGTTTCTTAAACAGGATTGGGTTATATCAGTATGTTCGTTTCCCGTTTATTCTCACTACTGCTCTGAAAAAACGCTGGTCAGTGTAATTTTAATCTGCTTTTGAATACTAATCTACCAACGTCATCGCTCACCAGTGTTCTTCTGAACAACAATGAATGAAGACACAAGAAAATAAATGATCAAAGTGACAGGATCATACCTCAGTTAAGAATTCAAAACCATAAGTTCATCTGGGAAAGGTGAACAGGAGAAAATTGGCAGATAATTCACCTACCCTTACCTGCTTGCAACTGCTACGTGTTTGAAAGATGGGTTCCCGATAAGATGTCATAGTGAAAAACCAAGTCGTTAGCTCAGTAGTGGAAGCAGATCAAAAAAGTCCCATCAACCGTCCATTCTGTTTACAGAAATGAAATGCGTATTTTTCGGTGTCTTATAGCTGAGCATCCACAGTCTACGTAATTATTATTATGTATTCAGGCATTTTCCATTCAAGAAGGTTTAACCGATGATTCTAAGGTCACCGGATTGGTCATTGTTGACCTATTTTCGGATACCATCCAGTCATATCACAAGTTCGCGCTGCGCGCCGGAGTTTCATACAGGACAGGACTGATCACTGAGCAACCTGTTCACTCACTTCTTTTCCAGGCTCACACGTCGTAAGCTGCTGGGGTAGCCTTGAAAGGGATTGGCACAATACCCAAATAAACGCCACTTCAATCCTCAGATGGTCCCTGCGTTATGTTTTGAATAGTTTCCTTTTGAATGCAACTGAGCTAGAGAGGACCGTAGAATATTTTTCCGTCTGTTTGTACATGATTTGCGAAGGATGTGATGTGTAGATTTCGCTATACTGTGTGCCAGTATTCTCTAATTGAAGTCACAGGGAATTATTTTACTTTGCGGAAAATTGAGTACCAACAGAGACAAGAGAGACTGAAATGGCCATTTCTGGCCTTTTAGCAGTCATCAGCCGGGCATACTTAATCCCAAGCGTGGAACATCTGGGATTTGAACGTGAGATCTATAGTCAATGACTTAAACGCTCTACCAATGAGACACAAGCCAGTTTTCTCGTCTTTTGGGATTGAGAGGATTATTTATAACGGAGCGGTGCTCGTCTCCTTGTGCCTTGGGACCCCCTTTTGAGTCCTCGTTGGCATTCACATAACAACTACTGAAATATGCAGTATCGGCAAATAAAACGTCTGCTAATAAACCAGAAAATGCCATTCCAGTCTCCCTCATGATTCCAGCAGTCATTTCGTTAATATTTTCGCTCTAATGAAACAATCGCAGTCAATGCCTCAGAATGATTGTAGGCAGAAATGCATCGAGATTTTACCAGGTCCAATGTACTTTTGGTATAGGCCTCTATCTCGCCAAGGCACCAGTCCACTGCCCGAGCTATTCGCCAGAGTGCTGATGAGGGATTGGGCGCATTGGCTGGTGT
Source organism: Schistocephalus solidus (assembly GCA_017591395.1). Taxonomy (NCBI): domain Eukaryota; kingdom Metazoa; phylum Platyhelminthes; class Cestoda; order Diphyllobothriidea; family Diphyllobothriidae; genus Schistocephalus; species Schistocephalus solidus. Next base: position 9,802 of record WEDG01003938.1, read on the forward strand.
TTCATAAAAGTCTCTGTGCAATATATGCTGTAGGAAATTTTAGCAGTAATAATGGACATGTGCAGCCTGATAAACTCGCGGCATTATCTCTTCTGATTCCATTTTGGTCCCAAATTGCACCGCATCTACCGCGCTCTCTCCTTTCTCGTCCACCGATAAGCAGACAACACTAGCATCCGTAGATGCCATAATGCGAAGGATCTGACCGAGCGGTGTTTGAAAGTCACCTCTATAATATGCTACTTAATTCGCGAGTTGTACCTATTGTAAACACATCTATTATTCGGGACCAAAGAGCCGGCAATCACAAAGGAGACTGTGCTGACTACTTCTGACTCAGTAGTCGTCATCAGCCAACCAAAAATATTGACTTGTTTTGGTCTTCTCGTGCCTCATATGCTTCTACCAAATATTTTCCGCCAGCCTTCCAAAGGAAACTTATCGCATTTATCAAGACCTGTCATAGTAAAATTTCTCAAATGCATTTTATCCTCAACTGCACATCCCGTGGGTGTGGCATTATCACGCCATGCAAATCAAAAGCTTGCATCTTTGTAATTTTTCTCTTAGATCAAGACGCTAAAACCAACATTGTATGAAAAAGGCTTGATTTGAGACAAAATGTCTCACACTCACCCATCGAGAGTTCTGTCAGTCGTGCAACGTCATAGTAGTAGACGGGTATTTTGAGGGCTTATTTGCGCAAGCGTTGGAGGGACGAAAGGCGAGGAATTATCCATAGTGCTCGTTGCCGTCTGCTTTGACTTGGTTCAGCAGATGCTTGGTTAAGTAACCGTTTGCGAGAGTTTATCACGAGACTATTTACCCACTCAAATGCAGGCGAATAAGTGCTAAACGCAATAGCTGCATACTTCTGAATTCTACATTGGTGAAAATAAAGCTGCGTCTTCGCAGTTATCTGCGAGGAAACGGACTGGAGAAATCTACCTCTGACTTCACGAGAAACTTGGATACCGACTGCTCTCATGCAAAATGCACAGTACTTCGGCACAACGATACACCTCTAAATTCCAATGAACTAGTGATGCCTTAACGCCTAGACTATTTATCCAATCAGCCAACTCAGATTGCCTTGAGTTCAGATCATCCTCCCCCACATACTGCTACCGTTCTTACTTATTTTCCTCATATGCCTGCGTCTGCTCTTTTAATTCCCCTTAACCCCAAAAATTCGCCTGTTCGACATCTTTATTTCCATCTTCGCATAGATCACGCACATCCTCCTCCGTGTCATAAATTTGTCCCTTATCTCCCACCTAACTTCTCTTTATTATTATCTGATGCATACTCATCATTAACCTCATCACTTCTTCTTCTTCTTCTTCTTCTTCTTCTTCTCCTCGTTTTGCCGTTCAACCTCTCGCCTCCTAGGCCTCTTCCTCATCTTCTTCCTCCTGTTCTTCCTCTTTATCTTCCTCCTACCCGTCCCCTCCTTTTTCTTCTCCTCATACTCCTCGTTCAACAGTGCCTCAACATCCAAATGAACATCATACTCACAACCACCACCAACACTGGTATCATCATTACAGCCTACATCTTAATCATAATCAAAGCCTTTGAAGAGTGAACGGGTGCCGCGTGGTTTGAATTTTCAAGCAGCAAGAAGACCGATTTTAATCGAGTGCTTGCACTGAAACAAACGGTCCGCAGACATTAATTGGTTCAAATTATTGAATCAATTAATTTAATCTTCCGTCCAGTTGCCTTCGATACCCTCACAGTTTGACCAGGAGAGTTCTCAAAATCGAGCACTGTAGGAAATCTTGGCCTACACAGCCTACTAGTCCAATCCATTCTCTAACGGCTCTCCAGGGTTTCTGAGGACTTATTTTCAACCAGGGCAGTTCTCAAAATCTAGCACACTGCTGGAAATCTTGGCTTGGCCTACACAGCCTACCAGTCCAATCCAGTTTCTAACAGCTCGTCAGGGTTTTTCAGGAGTATTTCCAAAAAAAGGCTGAGTCATTAATTATCTATATTCTGTTTAACTGATTGGGAAATTTATATCGAGTAACTCGGTAAAAAATACTGCCAACAACTTCCACTAGCAGACTTAGTTAAGAACGTTCCGAGGGCTTTCATTAATTTGCAAAAAGGCGGAATATATCATTTCTATACTGCTTGTGTAAAACCGCTGGTAGTAACCTACACCTAGCCACCCGTTAATTCGTAAGTCACCACAAAAGAATTCAAAAATGCAAGCCGCAAGCCGGAATTGAACCCGTGACCACCAACGGGATGGCGGCGCTTGCTAACCACTAGACCACCACATCACGGTGGCGGGCGCTCTCTCAAATTAATATGCACACTATTGACGACACTGCCATTTGTGGAGGCTGTCAGAAACTGTCCATGAAGCTAAGCCAGCTCAAGTATGAGATAAGGCAAATAAAATCTGCGCTAAAAGGCACCTCTAAAGCAGTAGATGCGACTCAGCAGTCCACTGAGCGACTTACCAGGAGCAAAACCCTTGATACTCGATCAAAAGTTATCCCAACAACAACTTCGAAAGCTGCTACGGCTACCGAACAACAAGTACCAATGGTGCAGGATAATAACAGTCCACTTAAAACAAACAAAAGCCATCCAAAACGCAAAACTGACACCAATAGACAACCGACTTCAAGAGATTCCTCAAAAAAACTCGAACACGGGGCTTTGACCATTGCCTTATCCTCCACAGGAAATACTGAGATTCTCACACCAAGCACAAGCAGTGGAATTGATTCCCCAACCGAAACTAACACCTGCGATTCAAAATCGTCAAACCCGTGGAATTCGCCGAAACCAAAAAAACAAGATTCAAGCCAACACATAGCCAATCAGCATCCGTTCCATCATCACCAGTGCGCAACGTGAAACCTTCCCACCAGATAGTGGAAGACAGCGTCGTAGCTACAAAAAATGCCACGGACAGAAAAAAAAGGTTTCATAATACAGGGACTACCTGAATCAACAGTTACCACTCCCGTAGACCGATATTCTGAAGACATGAACCGCTTTCATGAACCCTGATCAATATACTGGAACCTAATACATCGATTGAACTGGAAAAAGCCTTCCACCATGGAAAACGGTCCGAAAGCCAAGCTGAATCAACACGTCCTAGGCCTCTAAAATTCATAATGACCAGTAGCCAGGAAGCCAGTCTCATTCCGTCTAAACGCTTTAAGTTCAAAAACTCAAACCCTAGAGTTTTTTTCAACAGGACTTCTCACCTGCGGAGCGGAACAAACGCCATCAACTTGTCATCGAACTGAGACGGCGGCTCAGCGAGGGGGAAACAAATTTGGTTATTTATAACAACGAAGTGATCCATCGTCCATTGTTCTCCCCCTGGAGAGGCCCGTTTCGAATTACCACGCAGTTGGCACAGTAAACAGGGGCTCGCGCCCGCCTGTTAGCACTTTCGAGGAAACCGAAAACTAACATTCCTGTACACCAATGCACAGAGTATATTATCGAAGCTCGACGAGCTTAAGATTCATGTCTGCGATCTATCTCGAGATATAATTTCCGTAACAGAAACTTGGTTGTCCCAACACGTGGATGACCGGGAGGTAACTATGGCTGGCAACCAACTTTTTAATAAAAACAGGAAAGAGCGTCAAGGAGGCGGCATACTCACATACGTGAAAAGCGACCTTACAGTTTTAGACAAAACTTATAGACTCGCGTCTTGCTTCCGAGGCGATATGGCTATCCATAAAAGTGCCAGGTACATCAAGTCTAGATGTCCTGACTGTCTACCGCTTACCGAGAAGAGACCCCGTAGCCGATGCTTACCTGCTAGGAGAGCTTGAAAAGGATAACTACACGGTTGGATATCCTGATCATGGGTGACTTCAATGCGCCTCACATCGACTGTAGCTCGACCTGACCACATAGTTCTGATCTAGCCTTTGACGGTTGTTATCTGAGCACGACGCTAAAGCTACTTCTCACAGAGCACGTCACTTTTCCAACGAGGGTGTGCGAAGGACAACAGGCCAATTGCCTGGACCTAGTTCTTACGAAGTTGCAGGACAGCATCGACGAAGGGTCATGTCTACCACCGCTAGGTAAAAGTGACCACGTGCTACTGCGATGGGAGTACTCACTATTTTTCTATACCAGCAAGATCCACAACAATCAGAAGGAATATATGGCAAGGCGATTTCGGTGGAATGAGGGCCGAACTCATGCGCACTCAGTGGGAACCTTTATTCTTTGGAAACATAACCGAGGACTGGGAAACTTTCCGGGACACACTGCACAGGCTCATCAAAAATCACTGTCCGATTTTGAGAAAAAGTTTAACCAACAGACCGTGATTGCTTACGCAGGCCTTAAAAATCGAAGTTAACAAAAAGCGGAGTTTGTGGAAAAAATCGCTTACGGATGGAACTCCTGCATCTCTAAATGCGTACAAAATGCAGAGAAATCGGGTCAAGGGCCTTATTTTTAGAAAAAGACAGGCTTTCGAAGTGGACCTGCTGAACCGGGCCACCGTGAACCCAAAACTGTTTTACGGTTACCTCAGGCAGAATACACGGAACAAGGATCCGATACCCCTGCTGAGGACCGCCGAGGGCATAGACCTTACTGAAGACGGTGCGAAGGCTGATCATCTTTCGGATTTTTTCCAGTCTGTTTTCACAAAGAAAACGAGATGTGATTACCCTACCGATAGCTTCGAAGTGGATACAATAGTCGAGACTGTTCATTTCACCGAGACTACTGTCCTTAATGAACTTTTGGGGTTAAAGGAATATAAGTCACCGGGTCCCGATGAAGTACCTGCAAGGCTGTTGAAAGAGCTCACGAGAGAGTTAGCAAAACCACTCTACGCTTTTCCAAACATCCTTCCAGACGAGAAGTCTACCAGCTGACTGGAAATCCGCATGGATTACCCCGCTTTATAAGGGTGGAAACCGGGTCTCTGCAAACAATTATCGACCGGTCAGCAAAATCATGGAAAAAATAATTAAGCAACAACTAATACAGTTCCTAGAACATAAAAAGCTGCTATCCGAGGTCCAGCACGGTTTCCATAGAGGTAGATCCTGCGTCACAAATTTACTCTACTGTTTAGAACGTTTGACTGAAACGGTCGATAGAGGAAATACGGTGCATGCAGTCTATATCGACTTCAAAAAGGCTTTTGATAGCGTGCCGCACCACCGCCTTCTTTATTAACTCAATCGCATAGGCGTAAGAGGTAGACTTCTGACATGGATAGAAAACTTCTTAACTGGTCGCTCACAAACTGTCCATATCAGCGAAAAACAGTTGACCAAGGTTGAGGTTGAGAGTGGTGTTCCCCAAGGCTCTGTTCTCGGCCCTATTTTGTTCATTGTCTACATCAACGATTGTGCCAACGAATTGGACTGCAATATTGCCATGTTTGCCGATGATCTCAAACTTTGGCGCGTCATTCCAACTGCGGCTGACGAAGGGAACTTGCAGGCAAACTTAAATCGACTCCAGAAATGGTCAAATGACTGGCTCTCGCCGTTTATTGAGAGCAAGTGCAACATCATACGAGTCGGGAAAAGCAATCCTTCGAACCGTACGGTTTACAGTCTGAATGGCATTCCACTAAAAGAAGTGGATGTCCAAAAGGACCTTGGAGTCTGGATTACTCCCTCGGTTAAACCCTCCCTACATTGCGCAAAGGTAGCGAAGTCAGCCATATCGATTCTGTACCTCGTTAAACGAGCTTTTGCAGCCTTCAATACCGAATGCTTCGCTAAAGTCTTCGGAACATTCGTGCGGCCACAGTTGGAGTCCGCTATCGAAGCTTGGAGACCCTGGGCGGCGAAGGACATCAACATCCTCGAAAAGATCCAAAGGCGAGCAACCAAACTTGTCCTTGGACATGGCTCACAGCCTTATGAAACACGGCTGTCGAGTCTCAATCTCTTTCCCTTGCACTATAGACAGCTTCAGGGGGACCTGATACTAACATTCCACATACTACGCGTCCAGGACTGTTGTCTCGTCCCAGGTGATTTCTTCGAGTTAGCAACAACAGCAAACAACAACAGTAACAGCAAATAAGGTATTTATGTTACTACTAGCTATATTTAAGTAACATTTATTTGTTTGTTTTTCTTTTTAGGTCTTGTCCTCTCCCATAATTCCCATGCTGGGGTCCTCGAGGTCTTCGCTGCTTAATTATTTGCACACCTTGGTGACACCATGAGTTTTCGCATCAGCTGGAACTGGCGGCCATCGTCCATGAGGTGTATGAACGTTCTTCCTTGTTTCGAACCGCAATGGACCGAGGATGATCTGGGCATATATTTCCACCTTCGAAATCCCTCAACGGACTCCGCAATATGCAAGGGAGCATCTGGCTGATTAATGTGACCTCGCATTGCCCCCCCCCCCGTTGGACCCCCTAAAGGGCGACAGTTTTTTTCTCCTAAATATCACCGGGAGTTTTTTTTCACTGTCTGCTCTTTTTCAACTATGTCCCACTATGTTGGCCTCGCCACCATATCGAGATACTATTTTTTTGATACCACAACACGCATGTACAAGTAGGGAATTCAAAAGTGACTCACCTACATCTCCCTCAAATATACTGATGCTGATACTGATAGTCATCATCCTCATCCTCATCCTCATCCTCATCCTCATCCTCATCATCATCATCATCATCATCATCATCATCATCATCATCATCATCATCATCATCATCATCATCATCATCATCATCATCATCATCATCATCATCATCATCATCATCATCATCATCATCATCGCCATTATCATCGTCATCATCGTCATCATCATCATCATCATCATCATCATCATCATCATCATCATCATCGTCATCATCATCATCATCATCATCATTATTATTATCATCATCATCATCATCATCATCATCCTCATCCTCATCCACATCATCCAACTCCTCCTACTCTGACGCATGCTATTGCTTTAAATTCGCCTTTCCTCTTCTTTCTGCTCATGCTCCTGCTCCTCTTCTTGCTACCCTGCATCATAGTAATTCATTTTCTCTTTCAATTCCTTCTCCTCCTCCTCTATATCGTTATTTTTGAGCTTCCCCATTGTCACTTTGGCATTTTTATCATCCCCTGTTACCTCGCTGTTGACCTCTTTATCACCCTCCTCTTAATATATGTCGCCCTTGTCCCCTCTTTCTTCTCATCGAGATTTAACTTCTCCTATGCCTCCAATCCCTCCTCTTCATACTCGTATTCTCTTTCCTCAGCTAACAGACTTCACTCCTTATGCTCATACGTCACCTCCTCTACTTCTCCTTATTCTCATTCTTCTGGTAAGCTTTATCCCCCAAAAACAACAGTCTCTTACTACTTGTTACATTCTTATACAACCAACTGCTTCTTTTTCCCAGGGAGATAACAATGGACGATGAATCACTTGGTTGTTGTAAAGAAACAAATTTTGTTCCCCTTCGCTGAGCCACCGTCTCAGTTCGCTGACAAGTTGGTGGTCTTTTTTCCGCTCCGCAGGTTAGAATTCCTGTTGAAAAAATAGTCCAGGCCTGAAGTTTATTTAACTTAAAGCGCCTAGACAGAATGAGCCTGGCGTCCTGGCTACTGGCCAAGATAACTTATAGAGGTCTAGGATTTGTTGATTTAGAGTGGCTTTCAGACCGTTTTCCAAAGCGAAAGGCTTTTTCCAATTCAATTTACGTATTGGGTTCCAGCATTTTGTTCAGAATTTCATGAAAGTGTTCATGTATTCGGCATATCGGTCTACCGGAGTTGTAGCTGTTGATTCTGGTAGTCCCTATATTAAGAAGCCTTTTTATCCTGTCAGGGGACTTTTTTGTACCTATGAAGCTGTCGTCCACTATCTGGTGGGAAGCTTTCACGCTGCGCAATTCTGATGATGGAGTGGATGTTGCTTGGCTATATGTTGACTTTGTTCCGGTTTTTTTTGATTTCGGCGAAATGCACGGCTTCGACAATTTTGAATCGCAGGTGGTATTTTCTCGTTGGTTAATCAATACCACTGCTTTTACTCGGTGCGTGAATCGCAGTTTTTCCGGTGGTGGATGAGACAAATGGTCGAAGACCCACTATTCGAGTTTCCTTGAGGCATCTCTCGAAGTCGGTTGTCCATTAACTGTTTCCTTCTCGCTGACAAATTTGCATTTTTGAAGGCTTGTTTGTTTAAGGTGGACTGTTTTTGTCTTGAGCCATTGCTATTTGTTGTATGATAGTCGTAGTAGCTGTCGAAATTGTTGGGGTGCCCTTTGTTCTAATGTCAATAGTTTTGCTTCTAGTATGTCAAGTGATTCAGACATGAAGTTTTAGGGTCAGACCAGAAATTTTAATGAACATTTGGGACGAAGGCAGTCAACCACTGTGGAATAACCACGCAATGCCCATTCTACATATATATATATATATCATCATATATGGAGAAGATGCGGACCCCAGGTGTAAAAATGGAAGGAGAAGTAAAGGCGATTTCTGGGGTAGAAGATTTAATGATCTGATGTTTAACACTCATACTCGAGCGCATCATCGGAGATAGAAAATAGGGAAATTACACGAGTTTAATAGGTCTTTCCTGGTCAATTTCACTTCATTTTCAGTTAATTTGGTAATGATAATAGGCCGTGTCTTTGAAAAACCCTATTCCATGCATACCAGTTCGTTGGATACTGCGGGATATGCAGATCCAAGTATCACTAGAAACATATTACTATTATTACTATATTACTAGTGTGCTTTTAAATAACAAGTTTATAGTTAACGGGTCTGTTAGATCAGGTTCTGACTGAGGTTAAGCAGGGGACACAAACAGTCATCGAAACCTATCTTGAACAGCTGAAGGGATGTTGCCTCGACGACTGATGGCGGAGATCATTCCAAATCTCTACTACCCTTTTTGTTAAAAATTCAGAGCGAAGGTTCAGCCTGGACATTTTCGTGCGCAGCTTCATCGAGTGCCCACGAAGATTGGGCGAAATTTTCCAACGAAACATTTCCTCAAAGCACTTGTGTTAGGTCTATCCGACTCGCTTCTCATTGGTCCTCCTCTCGTGTGCCAATGGTACCTGACGACCCCATAGTGTACTTGTAGGTCAATGCTGCGGTTGATAGAGTTGGCGTCTGACTGCCAGGCTTCGATTACTTCTCTCGCCAGTCTGCTTTTGGCTCGTGCGAGCACTTGGGCCCATTCAAAGTGGAATGGGTGGTCGTTTTCTAGACTGTGCATGGCGACGTGTGATTGTACATTCTTTCGCCTTACAGACAAAGTATGCTCGTGCATGCGCGTACTCACTCGTTTGTCAATCCTGCCATGTTAGTTGGCCGGGCATTCTGGACAGTTGACGTGGTAAATAACGCCATAAGTGTCCGCGGGTAGTAGACGAACCTTTGGTTGGATGATTAAGTGAGGGATGGTGGTCTCCGGTCGGTGTCCAACGTCCACATTTAGCGGTCTTACCAGGTGCTCAGTGAGTACAGATACGAGGTCCAGATAAATTATCCCGTTCAGCAGCTCCCAAAGAAGATGAAGAAGAAAAAGAGGCGCTTTCATGGACCACACTGTATTGATGCTGACGTTTCGGAAAATTCTTCATTTCGATCAACAGAGTGGTGACGTAGCTGTTCTGCTTGCCTAGATGTTTTCTGTCTTGCCGCATGCCACGTGTTATAAGCACGTTTGACACATGAACTCTGATTTGCCTGCTGGCCTCGGATTAGCTTTGATTCCTCTACAGTCCTCTACGGCACTGAATCTAGGCCGATCATTGGCGCCGATTCTAAGCCGTGTCTGGGCGTCGATTTATATCAGAATTGATGAACAAAATCAGCATAGAATCGGCGTAGAGGATTCAGGTCTAAAGTGCTATAAGGGCTTATAGAAATGTAGTAATCACGGTCTTCTTTAATTTTAGATGACATTACATGCACTGCCAGTGGAAGTCAACATTCAGGCACTTCATCTTGCCTATGAAATTATCTTTTGAATCCACCTATGCCTGTAAATGACCTCTTATAAACAGATTTTAAAACATCTTTTGCATTTGTTCGACGATTTTTAAATAACATTTTTAAAAAAATAAAATATAACCCCCATATATGTAATCATTCCAGGTTTACCTTTCCACTGCCATAACCGTGGGGTTTGGAGGTAAGGAGTTGGTTCTGCAGGATATAATGCGGGTCTGCTTGATTAGAAATTAAGATTCAAATTTTTCGGTGCCAATTAAAGGCCGATCCTTTGCACCGATCAATGGCGCCGATTCTAAGCCGAGTCTGGGTGTCGATTCTAATGAAAATTAATGGACGAAATCGGCATGGAAACGGTTTAGAGGATTCTAGGCCTCTGCGCAGATTCGGCTTAGATTCGGATCCGAATTGGTATAAGGGTTGGTTCCAATATAGTAATCACAGTGTTTTTTTAAATTGTAGATGACATGGCATGCACTGCCAGTGCAAATCACCATTCAGGCACTTCACTAAAAATACGAAATTGTCTATTGAATCTACCTATTCCTGCCAATGACCTTTTATGTGCAATTTTGAGCACATCTTTTGCGTTTGTTCAAAAATTTTTAATTACCATTTTTTAATAAAAAACCACCTATATATGAAATCATCCCAGATTAACCTTTACACTGCCATTTTCGTGGGTTTGGCGTTAAGGAGTTGGTTCTGTAGGATTAAAATGTGGTCTTATCGTTTAAATATGAGATTCGAATTTTTCGGCACCGATGCTAGGCCGATCATCGGCGCCGTTTCTAAGCCGTGTCTGGGCGTCGATTCTAATCAGAATTTATGGACGAACTCGGCATTGTTCTTTTTGCCGCCTCAACCGCTTACTCTCCAAACTAATATTTGGATGGGAAATTTTGAACAGATAAAAAATGTCCTTTCTCCTATCGACTTTTGCACCCATATTCACCGACGATATCGACGAGGCTTTGGGCCAATTCAAAGACGTTGTCTGCAACCTCATTTCTAAACACTGCCCAATCATGCAAAAAATGCTAACAAACAGACCTTGCTGGGTTACTCCATCCTTAGAGAAGGAAGTTAACAAGAAGAGGAAACTATGGAAAAGGTCGTGCATTGATAAGACAATGGAATCCCTGAACAGCTACAAGTTGCAAAAAACCGAGTTAAAATTCTCATCGCCAGAGATCGGTGAGTCTTCGAAGAGGATCATTTGAACCGTGCCATGGTTAATCCCAAATTCCTTTACATTTACATAAGTCAGAGCACGCGAAACAATGGTACAATCCCACTATCTTGGACTGCTGTGCGCTAGGATAAGGCTTAACATCTTTTTCAATCCCTCTGGTCCATCGTGACAACATAATCTGTATTTTTCGCACCCACTTGTGAAGACGAGGTAATTTATACTATAGAAACAGTCCAATTCAACGAAGAAATCATTCAGCTAGAGTTGCTAAACCCGAAACAGTTGACTTCTTCAGGTCTCGATACAATCCCGGCCAAGCTGTTGAAGTAGCTAGCTTCATAAATGGCCAAACCACTAGCGTTACTCTTCCAGGCCTCGTTTGCTACTGCGTGTCTACCCAACTAACACTCTGCTATACAAGAATGTAAGCTGAGCGCATGTGAATAACTACATACCAGTGAATCTTACCTCAATTTGTTGAACAACCATGGATAAATAATTAAAAAGCGTTGATACAGTTCCTTAAGCAGAATCACCCTCTCTTCGATGCCCATCATTGCTTTCGTAGTGGTAGGTCTTGCCTTATGACCCAAATCTTCTCACTTGAACGCTTGACCAAAGCACGCGACGAAAGAAAAATGGTGCATGCCATCTTCATCGACTTCCAAAAGGCCTTTGAATGCGTTCCTCACTGACTTTTCCTGCAAAATCTGCGCAGCCTAGGAGTTCGTGGAAGCGTCCTTGTATGGATCCAGCACTTTTTGATAGGACAGCCCAAAAGAGTACAAGTTGGACGCCTGCAGTACTCAGAAGTAACCGTAGCAAGTGGCGTCCTACAAGGCTCAGTTTTAGGTTCCAAATTATTCTTTGTTTTTATCGATGATTGTGTCAGGGACCTTGTGTGTGATGTCCGCCTGTTCGCTGACGCCATAAAACTATGTAAAAATACTGACGATATGTCAGACGAAGACAGTCTGTAACTGAATATGAACAGGCTCGAGGGCTGTTCAAAGCGCTGGCTTATACCATGCAATGTTATTTAGTGCAAATTTCTTCAAATTGGCTGCTGTGGAGCCTCCAGCCCGAGGATATACTTTCTAACTGCTAAACCATTGCAAACACTTGACAATCAGAAGGACTTAGGTGTGTGCAACACATCATCACTCAATCCAGCACTGAACTACACGAAGATGGCTGAGTCAGCCATGTCTGTATTGCGACTCGTCAGGTGCACCTGTATGGGTTTTGACAAAGACAATCTATCCAAAATATTTGGAAGCTTCGTGCGGCCACACCTAGTATATGCCATACAGGCACGAAGACCTTTGGACTGTCAGGGATAGTACCGTCTTAGAAATGGTCCAGAGGCGGTCGAAAAAAATGACTAAATGCTTGTGATCGCTAACCTATGAAAACAGACTATCGATCCTCAAACTATTTCCCCTTTCCTACAGGCAACTACGAGGAGATCTCATACTAACCTTTCGCATTATAAATGGCCTGAACTTTCGCTTTATTCCCAATGATTTTTCACTCTGACTTATAAGCCCACCTTGCGAGGTTACCGTTTTGCAATTGACAATACGGAGAGATATTCGGTTACTAACTTTTTCACCCGGCATAGCCTCATTAAAGTTATCGCAGATTTACGTAAAAAGGACGGAATCTAAACGTTAATTCTAGAAATAAAGTTGAAGTTTTGCAAGTATACCTTATTTCCAGCTGGTATAGCAGTTGCTATAATATTTCATCCTGCATAGCATCTTCGCTTATTCTTTTTTCAGTTTAAACTCGTTACCTAGCAGATTTTTGCCGGCAGTGCTTTGCTTAAAACATTTATTTCGAATATAAAATCTTTTATTCCGCCAACGTCATAGTGACAATTTTCCTTTCGTTTTATCGATTTTTAAAATACCTTTATTTCAAAATCACTATGAAACCCCAGTCAGCTCTTAGAGGCAAACATCCTCTTAGCGTAAAACTTCCACTAGAGCAACCCACTGTAAGCATGAAGAAATTAGACCTTGACACACTGGAAAACTTTAATACCTTTATATCTAAATATGGTTCTCTTTTCACGATCCTTGGTACCATTTTTGACTGAAAGTTGTATTCCCTCACTTCTCAACAATGCGAGAAACTTGAGCCTTTTATAAACATAATTAGTACTAAGTCATATAACCGAAATAAGAGAAGTTTAAATTTTCTATTAAAAAACGTCCCTAAGAGTAAAATCCCCCTGGACGTTGCATTTCATTTCCTTTACTCATGCGGCTTTAACTTTAAAGTCTCTGAAGCTAAAAGGTTGACTTCCCGTAGCAAAAACCCGCCAATTCTGGTTAAACGTTTTTCGGCGATTGAAGTTGAAATTATCTTCTCCAAGCATGAGCACTTAGCTCAATATTTGAAAAAAAACAAGTTGTTTATCTGTAGGGATAAAACCCCAATGGAACATCGGGTTACGCCCTCATTAGCTAAAGGAGAAGCCTTGATCTACACCTTCAATACCAAAAGTTATCTCAGAGTTTCGCCCTCTAGCTAATGCAAACCCACGGCCCTCCGGATCAACAGGAATTTCCCATTCCAGCTGAATCTTCACCCGTTAACCTTGTACCTGGTTTCGAGTGAAATCTTGTCAACGCCACTTCTTTCTCCTCCCAAGCAAACAACGCCTGATATCGCTGCCAAATCTATTAAGCCTAAGAAAACTCCAAGTAAATCTGAATCATTGGCTAAGCCAGGCATTAAAATCAGTAATGTCATTACCGATGGGAAACCTGCTAACGCCTCAGCATCTACAACAGATGCGAACGCTAACGTTAGCATCTTTCCCAACCCAAAAATTTGCCTAAATCCCCGGAACATTTACCCTTCTTATTCTGTTACCAGTTTTTCAAAATCATTTATTCCATTTTAAAATGCACTTTTCCGCCAATTTATGCTAACTTCCCTCAAACATCTCATTTCTATGCCACCCCTATTTTTCCCACGCCACAATATAGCCTTCCTTTCCATGGTTTTCATCCAAATATGCCGTTGTAAAATAATCTCAATTCTTTTACCAGTAAAATTTCGACAAATCGTAGCCCAGAGCAATTTTTTTCCCACCTTTCGTTTCCTCTTTCCAGTTTTTCTTCTCCCATACCAAAATGTTCTCTTTTTATAAATACTGATGAACGTAACTTGCAGCTCAGGAATACGCTCAGCTTAGTGTCACTCAATGCGAGATCAGTTGTACATAAGATGGCTGAGATTAGAACAGTAGCCATTGAGCTTGATCCAGATGTGCTGTGCATCACTGAATCCTGGGATCACTCTCTTATTTCTGATTCGACGCTTGCTATAGATAATTTCAATTTTTACCGACAAGACCACGCTGAAAAACGTGGCGGTGTTTTTGCATTCTGTATCTAAAGTCATCCTTTGTACATTTTCCCTTTTTAGCTGGGCATTTCATCCTTTTCTGGAAATGTATGCTTTGCTTCAGTCATCCTCCCGCACAATAATAAAGCGGTGATTGGCTGTGTCTATAATTCTCCGTGTTATTCTGGCAATGAAAGCGAGCTATATGAACTATTTGAAAAAGTTGCAGAGACTCAATTTGATGTAAAAATAATCGTAGGCAATTTTAATTTGCCAGACATTGTCAGGCAAATTCCTCTCCGTCAAAACATCAGAAATTGGTCGATACTATTAACTTTTCAAACATGTCCTAACTGGTCAGATCAATTACTAGAAATGACAACATTTAAGATTTAATTTTACGAATTATGTCCACCTTCTCTTTATGAATTTCCATCGTGATCTAATCACAAGTGATCAGGCAATAATTAAACAGTTGTTTTCCAGGCCCCCTTCTTACGAAGCCTGGGGTTGAATGCAATAACCATGGCTTTGCTAACACAAAACGTGAATTAAATAAATAATTTCGTAAGCACTCTAGATAAGCATAGCATATGTTTAATCAACGATCCAAACTTTTTCCGTGAGCTATTGCAGAGACTCACAGAAAAAAAACCAGCCTTTTACCCCGTTGAAGATTTTTAATTCAACTTCAACTTCTTCTACTGTTCCAAATTTTCTCCAAAGCAGACTTAACAAAATTACGAAAGCAACTTAAAGATTCATCTAAAAGCTATTTGTCAGTTCACTTAAGGATTGCACAAATACTTGAATAAGCATCGAAAATTAGGCTCGCGCGAGATAAGCATAGGGAGTCTCAGGCACTAAATGATGCCAATTCATCCAAATCTTTTGCTAAAATCTTCCATGTTCGTTCATCGGCTAAGCGTCTGAATGTTACTCCGCCCTTAGTCGACTATAAACAAAACATTCGCTACAGAGGATCTGGGCGAAGCAGAATTGTTAAATTCGTTTTTGCCAACCATTTTACCATTGAAATTAGCCTCACCCCCTCAATTCCTCTGCTTTAGAATTCAAGTTCACTTCTAACCACCATTAAGTTTCACACCTTCACTTTTCACTATCCAAAATCACTTATTAAACAGTTAAGGGATTTTCCATCTTTACTAAGCAAATTGTTCTCAGTATTTCTCGAAAATGGTGTCTTCAGCGATTATTGGAAAACTTCTATTATAATACCAGTTTTTAAATCTGGTTCCCGCTCGGACATTCATAACTACCGCGGTGTTCATAAAACGCCCTGTCTTGCTTAACTCTCCAAAAATCTAATTGCAAAACAAATCACGGATTTTCGCATAAGTAATCAAATTATCAACTTTTCCCAACACGGCTTTTTACCGGACCGCTCTTGTGAAACCTGCCACATGTCTTTTTAAAATTTTACTAACCTCTCTTCGTAATGATCATCTATCTGTAGTAATTTTTTATTATAATCTTAGGAAGGCATTCAATAAAGTGCCTCATAAACGACTTCTACCTAAACAAGAAGCTATAGGATTTCGTAGTCCCCTTACTGACTTTATTAGATCATACATAAATGATCGAAAACAAAACGTTTAAGAGGAATCCTCATACTCAGGTGCTACCTCGATTGATAGTGGTGTACTTCAAAGAACAATATTAGGTCCTTTGTTGTTCTTACCGTATATAAATGATATTTCATCGATAGTTAAACATTCGCAATCTTTTATCTATGGTGATGACCTCAAATGCATGTATTCTTTCTCTTACTCTACGACCGAACGTGGCTTAGAACAAATTCATTCGGACTTATACGCTCTTTCGGCGTGGAGCTCAACATGGCTAATGGAGTTCTCACTTTCTTCGTGCCACTACATGAGTTTTGGGCTTTTAGGGCTGCCGCAACCGCTTATTTTTGAAGGTAACCCTATGATTAAATGTTCCTCCATCAAGGACTTGGGCTTAAGCTACGCCATTAAATCAGATCTTTCGCCTAATGCCGATAGAATTACGGCCAAAGCTGCTCAGAGTTGCGGCTTTATTTCTTATAATTTCTACCTTCCTGAAATTAAATTAAGACTTTATCGTATGTTTGTACTTTCCATTCTTGAATTTTGCTGTCCTTTCTTCGGTTTAATGAACGAATCTAGCCGTTCATCAAATTGAAAATATCCAAAGACATTTCACAAAAAACTCCTGTTTCCGACTTTTTAAACTACTTCCTACTCAACAAGATGCCAGCTAACGAAGCTAAAATTTCTTAGGGTCAGGGAGACTGGAAGCAGGCTTTTGTCTCCTTTTCCGACTTAAGAATAGTTTAACTCTTCCCAAGCTTTTTGTCATTACCCCCATTAGTCTTCCTTATAACTTAAGAAAGTCTGCACTTTTATGTCTTCCTCTGCATCCTCTACGTGAAATGTTCTCTCTTCTTTGCTTCCAGGTATAGTTTTCTTTGGAATAAAATTAGGTCGTTTCCTAGTATATCTGCATTTAAGCGAAAACTGCACATTTATCTTAACACTGATTCTATTACCCTTTTATTTTCCTCATCTTTTGCCAGTAGCTTTCCCCATGACTCGGAGAAAGGACCATCGGGAATTTAAGTAACCCTCTTGAAACTATATTTTCGCTACCTCGAGTCGCCCATGAACCATGATGTCTCCTTATATCACCAGTCATCCCAACGAGGAAGTCATTCGAACGTACACGTTCGGTGGTCCACAGTCTTTAAATGCTGCCGGTTCGTTGGATACCAACCAAAATCAGAATTCAATTCTGGATCCTAAGCTGCTGAGGACTTAAGTTCATTGACTCATTTTCGTTAGATTTTGTTTCATACGCCTAATTGATCAAGAACGCATCATCTTGACGTTTCATTATCTCATTCTGAAAGGCTATTGCAGTATTACCGTACTCTACCACCTGACCTTATCTTCCTAAGCAGTTTTTTCTCCTTTTACCATCTATTCGAAAATGGAGGCCTATTGAACTCTGCCTCCATTTTTAAGGTAGGAGTTTTATTTCACTGCCTATTTTTTTCTAATTCACCATTAATTTCAAAACATCGCTAACTGTTGACGTAGCGGGACAATTTCTGTCTATATTATTAAGTAATTGGACATTTTATCTACACACATTGTCATAACTTTATTTCGTTACTAATGTTTGCTAAGACAGTGCCTTGCTGGTGCTAACTAAAATATAAATTCTAAAAGCGTTTCGGAACACACCTTGTCGGGTGAGAGATAATATAGCAGTCACAGCTTCTGTTTATAAACACCAGTGGAGGTGAGAGATGAGGACTTCATCGTGGACAACAGGGTCGAAACGAAGAGGGACAGTAGAGTTTGCAAGATCAACATCCAGATGCGACCTTGCTGACTGCATACTCCATCAACAAAGAGGCGAAACCATCAGAACCCGCCTCGATCATCAACTGAACCTGGAGACCATCGTCAGGGTTGCATAATCGGAGGAAAGTATCAAGGTTGTCCCAGAGTTGGCTATGCTAGTTTAAAATGAGGGGAAGAAAAAGTGAATGCAAAGATTGACTCTGCAGAGGATGATGGAAATATTTTTAGAGACCAAGGTAATATCAAGGGAGCTGCCTAAAATACCAGGAGTACCCTTTTAAAAATCCAAAAATTTGCGATTTTGGGAAGGAAAAAGGTAAAAAGGACTATATATCTTCAAACGTATAATGTTTGCGTAATTTGGTTTTTAAAATAGCTAATGTAGACGACAACCTATATTCCAGTGGAAGATTATTACAGATGAAAGCATATTTGGAGGCAAAAACTGAGAGTGGTTAGTTGTGGAGATAGGGGGTGGTGAAATAATCATGGAGGAATTACGAATGGCATAGGGTCGATCAATCGGAGTGAGAGCGTTAATTCCTGGGAGATTTTGGCTAGACTTAACGCGAAACAGGAAGCAGAGACCGGCTTCGAGTCTTCTAACCAAGAGAAATTTAATGTTTGCTAACTGGCATCTATCCGTATAAGAGATACTGGATCCAGGAAAAGAAAAAAGTCTTCGATTAAAAACCCTCTGAACTTTCAATCTTTCTACGTTCATCGGCATTCAACAGCCCAAACAGGGAACAGCAGTATTTAAGGATAGGAAGAACAAACATGCGGTGCTGGTTTAACTTTATTTCTGGAAAGAAGAAATTATTTGATATAGAACGACATATCTGTGCATAAGGCGATTACCCCAGCTTATTCGTGTAACTTGGACCCAAGTCTTTTTTGGTTGCTCGTTCTTAAAGTGTACGTTTTTTGAAATACTAGGGGTCCAGGTAGCTTGGTGGGGCCAAAACACATGAAAATACTCTTGGATGGAGAAAATCCATCGGCCAACTAGAGCTCCAACGTGAGAGCATAAGTAGATCAGTGTTGATTATATTAACGCAACTATTAGCATTGTCTTTAGAAAATGAATTAATGCACTTGAGGTCGTCAGGTAAACAATATTTTGTGCATTTGTGAGTATAGTTGAAATTTCGTTTATGTACAAAATGAGGAGAAGAGGACCTAAACCGTGCCTTGAAAAACGCCAATCGTGATCGGTTGAGGCGTTGAATAGCTATTACCTACTAAGACCTTTTGGCTGCGTTTAGAAAAGTAGTAACCAATGAAGTCAATGAGAGGAGGCCAGATGTCAAGGGCTTCCAGTTTATTTTTAATGCCTCTGCTCGGTTGAAGGGATTATGGTGTGCTAATGTAGGACTACTCCTTATTCTCCGTTGCGCCTGCTTTAGAGAAAAAATGGCATAACATTTGGCAAAGAAACTTTTACCAGATGCGAGCAGATTTAACAGACATCAACTGGACCTCAATGTTTTTGAGCACCGTGAACATAGGTTGGGAGTTCTTCCGAAATGCTCTTCTGCAACACATGGACAAACACTGCTTACTTACGAGTCTCCATCAGAGAAAGTGTCCTGGGTTGCCAGACAGCAACCTTAAAGGAAAATAAACAGGAAGTACAAATTGTGGAGAAAATATTGGAAGTCTAATCAAATCGCATGTTTTAACAAGTATAAAACAAAGGAAACAAACGGAGAAGCCCTTACCTTAAAACGCGAATAGAATTCGAGAACACTTTTCTTTAAAATTAATGCAGAAACCAAATTTAGTCTACAGTTACCTCCGCAGAAGTACAAGGAATAAGCATAAAATCCCGATCATTAAAAATGCCATGGGCATCGAAATTGCTGAAAAGAGGGACAAGGTCGAGTACTTTTCTCAGTTCTACCGCTCAGTCTACACAAATGACGCAAGTTCCAACATACCTCAGCGGATATCCTGCCGACTGCAAGAATAAGCCGCATAATATTCTTAGAATTTTTGTGATCCGAAGGGAATAACAGGAACTGAAAGAGTCGAAATCTCCAGGACCGGATGAGCTTATACCCAAACTTCTGAATAAATTTGCCAATGAATTTTACGCATTTCGGTTAGTGGTCTTTAAAAATTTATTTGACTCTGGTGCACTTCCTATAGATTGTAAGCTGGCACATATAACTCTCGTGTAAAATAACGGTAGCCGGGCCTCGGTGACAAATTGCAGGCCCATAAGCTTGACATGCCTCCATGGCGAGTTTATAGAAAGGATAATATAGAGCGAATTTGTGAAATTCCTAGAGACTCATAATTTATTATCAAACTGTCAACACTGGTTCCGAAAAGTAAGATCCTGCACGATAAATTTGCTGCAATCTCTCCAGAGCTTGACCCAAGCAAATTAAGATAGACACGTGCTTACCATCACATTCAGTGACTTTCAAATGGCCCTCGAAACTGTCCCGCAACAGAGACTGTTGTACAAGCTAGAAAGAATTGGAATCAGAGTTAACATCCTGACGTGGATCAAAAACGTTTTCGTGAGTCGGCGTCAGGTTGTGTGCATCGGGCAATAGAGGCCAAGTTCTGTTGCGGTCGAGAGGGCGATCCTCAGGGTTCAGTACTAGGGCCAATACTGTTCCTAATATACGTGGACGATTGCGTCAGGGATCTGGACTGTGACGCAGCAATGTTTCCCAACGAAATAAAAATCTGCAATTTAATTCAGAGTACTGTGCTGACGATTAACTACAGATTAACTTAACTCGGTTGGAGGAGTGGTCGAATCATTTGCGTTTGTGGTTCAACGTCGATAAGCGTTCAATTATTCGCTTAGGCAACCCATCTGGATCTGCCGACAGAAGAAGCTACTTTGTCAACGGTTTGGCCTTAAAGGATGTGGAAACCCAAAAGTACCTTGGTGTGTTGACGACCACCACCTTAAAACCATCCTCCCACTGCTCGAAAGTGTCGAAGAGCGCAATCACGGAGTTGCTTGCAATAAGACGAGCCTTTTTTGGATTTCGATGAAGATCTCTTCGCTTAGACTTTTGGAACGTTCATTAAAACACATTTGGAATATGCTGTTCAAGCCTAGAAACCCTGGATAGCTCAAGATCATAACTGCCTCGAAAGAGTACAGAGAAAAGCCACAAACATTGTTAGGAGTCAGAGCTCCTTGCCATATCTAACCCGCCTAAGGAATCTTAATATGTGCTCTTTGAGTTATAGGCAAATGCTTTGTGATCTCCTGCAGACATTCCGCATTTTGAAGGGATTGAATTGTTGCCTGGAATCCTCGGATTTCTTTGAATTTGCTGCAACGACCCATCTCCGAGTTCAGCCATTGAAACTGCGCGCCCCGTAGGCCAGAATAGATTGTGCAATTGCTCCTTCTCCATCAGAGTTGTAAACCATGAAATGCCTTCCATAAAGACGTTGTGATGTCACTGGCACTGGAAAGCTTTAATAGGAACCTTGAGAAATTTATGTTCCAAAATGAGCAAGAGCGAGGAGAAATTTATCTTAAACCTTGAGAGTCATGCACCACTTGTCATATTTTATGATCGCCTTTGAAATTTTGCAAACCACACGGTTTCTCTCTATACCGCTCTTAGTTTAACATATCAAATAGAGTACTCAAAGGCCCATGTCTATTTCCCTTAACAAATTGAATTAATTCAGTATAATTCTGTATATATAAGGGAGATAGTCAGAGCCTTTAAAAACCCTATTTACATATAGACGCTAGCAAAACAAGCAAATGTTACATGGCGATAGTCGTTTTAGTATATCGATCATTGCTGTCGACTAAATATATGTCCATCAATTAAAAATGCATTAAGTCTTCTTTTAAACATTTCAACGCTTTCAGCCTGAACAACAGAAGCTGGTAGTTTGTTCCATTCTTCAATCACCCGTTGGGAAAAGAAGTTGGCCCGCACTTCAAGTTTGGCGTGTTTTCTTTTCAGTTTGTAGTGGTGACCTCGGAGACTTGTCATGTGTGTCAATTCAAAAAAGTTGGCCATCTGAAGAGCACAATCAACTCCTCTGACCAGTTTGAAGACTAAGCTCATGTCCACTCTGTATTGCCTATAAGAGAGAGGAAAAATTTTAAGTCTTTCTAGGCGGCCCTCATAGGGTCGGCATTTTAATCCGCTGACTAGTTTCGTTGCCCTCCATTGAACTTTCTCCAGCAGAGCGTTGTCATGTTTTGTCCAAGGGTGCCACGCCTGAACGCAATATTCCAACACCGGCCGGATAAATGTTCCAAACATATGTTCGAAAAGCTCTCCGTCAAAATTAACGAAGGAACTCCTGATTGCGCCTAAGATATACATAGCTTTCTTTGCGATATTCGCACAGTGCGTCGATGGTTTGAGAGTTGGTGTTATCCCTATACCCAAGTCCTTTAGAATATTTACCTCCTGGAGTTGGTGACCACTGATGAAGTATTGGTATTCAAACCTAATCATCCTTCTGGAACTAGACCGCAGTCGGATTATTTGGCATTTGTTAAGATTAAGGTTCAGCATCCACTCATCACACCATGTTTGCAAGCGATCTAGGTTTTGTTGTAATTTCCCCGCATCCTCTGGTTTTTCAATCGAGTTCCATAACTTCAGATCATCAGCGAACATTACCTTCTCGCATGTCAGACAATCCAGGTAGTCGTTTACGTATATCAGAAACACAATGGGACCCAGAACGCTGCCCTGCGGAACTCCACTGTGAACGGTTTCCAAGTGAGACTTGGCTTCTCCAATAAAAAAACACGCTGGCGCCTGTCTGTGAGAAAGTCAGCCAACTATTTGAGTAGGTTGCCAGTCACACCCATTTGAAGCAGCTTAAAGATCAGACGTTTGTTTGGAACCCTGTCAAAGGCTTTGCTAAAGTCAAAGTAGACCGCATCGACTGACAAACCCATTTTTTAATGATTTTGTCCATATTTCCATGGATGTGAGCAGGATTGTGAGGCAGGATCGACCACTTCGAAATCCATGTTGATATGAACTTAGCAAATTATTCTCTTCAATAGGCATCATCAGTTCCGTTTTGATTATCTTCTCCATCATTTTGCAACAGATACTTGTAAGGCTGACTGGTCGGAAACTGTTTGGTGATGTCCTCTCTCCTACCTTATAGGTGGAGGTTATGTTGGTTATCTTCCACTCGGTAGGCAGAGCCCCCGCCTCCATCGAACTTTTAAATATCTTGGAGGCGGAGAGGCCAGCTGGTCTGTGGGTTCGCTAACCCTGTTTCACTGAATACCTTCCATTCTTATTCTTCTTCTGCCTCTTAAGTTCTCTTTGTTAACCAGGCAGGGGCGTCTTGTCTTCAATTGTACATTCACTGGACAAAAGCGTTCGAAATCAGATCGATAACAGCGCTGCGTAAAGAGATTGCCGAAGTCACATTCTGGTTTCCCTTTGAGCAAAACAGTCCCATTGCATGGACATCAGTCCCTTTCTTCATCGTAAGTTAAAATCGGCCTTCCATATATATCTTTGCCTTCCGTGCCCTTCTGGCTGAGAATAAAGGGAGTAATCCCAAATCAGCGTACTTCTTGGTCACTCTTGCCGAGGAGGTGCCATAGATAGCACTTAATCAATACTATAAAGGTCCTGTAAATATAAGTTACAGGTAATTGGCTCTCTGATTCTCACTAAAATGTCGTTGGTATGTTAACCTTCTGTGCCAGAGGTTGGTTGAGAGTAGAGATCCATTAGCTTGTTACCGAAGGAACTTGGCGCACCATCGACTAGATTTTACCCAGTCTTTGTAGTGCGATTTGTGGAGTTAAATTGAATAGGCCTTCTTTTTAGGCCTTAATATAATAAGTATGAGTTACGCAGATGAGGCCTTACGTTAACTTTACCCCTTATATTGATCAAGCTCAAAAATTGGAAGACGAGATTGGGATTTAAGGAACATTTTTAAAGCAGCATATTCAAGGACAGATAGAGATTACCTGCGTGCTAGAGCAGCAAAGTGCGAATAGCAAGTAATTCAAGATAATACTGTCTTTGAAGCTTCTAAATTTATGGAATGCAACCCGTTAAAATGCAAAATTGGAAAACAGTTATATCAGGACAACTTCAACCGTTCCAAAAGGCAGTACATAAAGGGCCTACCATTTCGAAAATAAAACCTGGCACATCATTGACAAAAAAGGAACAAAATAAAAGTGGGCCTAGACACACATTACCCTGAATAACTCCACTCCTCACACGTGCCGAGTTTGAGATAGCATTGAAGATCTTAACATGTTGTGTACGAGAGCTCAGGTAGAAGATATCAAGCTCAGACGTTTTACCACATATACCGAAAAGAGGAGAGTTTCAGGAGAAGGAGCCATGGTCAGCACGATCGAAGGCCTTGGTAGAAATCAAAAATAGACTATGTAAAGTGCAAAGCCATTATCCCTAGATTGTAGAACATGATCAAAGAAAGAGAGCTGACATGTGTCACAAGACCTTGTTTTGAGGAACCCATGCTGGGCTGCACTCAATAGGTTATTCTCAGTTAAATGATACATCATCTTATCTTTGATCAAGGTCTCCAGGATTTTTGGAAGCTGCGGACAGTGTGTTGATTGGCCTAAAATCGTCAAATGACGTAGATTGACCGTGCTTTGGGGATAGGTAGAATGTGCGATTCCTTCCATACACTGGGAAAGGTTTCACTTTCAAGAGCTAGATTAAATATCTTACACGAAGTGACGGGAAAATATCATTAGCATCTCGCCTTTATAATACCGGATCGGTACGCCAACTGGTCCCGGGACTATAAGATTGACGAAACGCTCGAATGGCTACGGTTGGCGTCCCAGAGGGTAAAAGTTATGGTCTCGAGGACGGCACCAGTCCAAAACCTGGATGGCGTGGATGGGGAGCGGTCGAATTTTCAACAATGTTCTGGACAAGAAAACGTTAAAACTATCAGCCATCAATTTGTCATCAACTGGGTTTAGCAATGGAATCCAGTAGTACGGGATGCCATGTTTTACTATGGGATCTAATTGCGCGTGAAAAGTTTCGCTACATTTAACGAACGGTTTTCGACATATTTGACCTCTTCAGCTAGCCAAGTTGATTAGCCTCTTGGCCTGCTCTCAAAAATACGGTGAATCAAGGGCAGAACGGAAAATGTCGTTTTAAGTCACTTTTAAGTCAAGCCGTAGTTGACTTTAGATTCTTGACCATCTTCGTTGCCCTCGCCTGCACTCGTTCTAGCTGTTTTAAGTGAAGCAGTTTTTTCCTCCAAATTGTTTTAATTTGGTGGCTCGCCGAACTCATCCTCCGATTTAACCGTAGTTTTTTTACTGATTCTTTTATAGTTCACCATAAGGTTTACGATTGTTGAATAGTGTTTTAAAAATAGCAAATCGTTCTGGATCAGACATGCCTACCATATTGTTCATTTCTGCTGTTAATATGGCTGCTCACATAGTGCAGAAATTATCCACTTTAAGTCACTTTATTGAGGGAAGTAGGCTTTCGCCCTTGAGCTCCCTATTCATATGCAAAAATGTCAATAGTATAAATGATTACAGTGATATATCTGACAAATGAAAAATGTAGGGTCATCGATATGTGGGCCAGGCGCAACCTGCCACTGTTTACACAATCTTCATTATATTGACAATAGTTTCTCAAAAAATGAGTATCTAGTTTGAATTTAAATGAATCAACAGTTTCTGAAAGGACAACATCCTCAGGGAGTCCGTTCCATGCTGTAACGACCCTCTGCGAAAAGGCGTTCCGACGGACTTCCGTGTGGACAAACTTCCTCTGCAGTTTAAAGGGATGACCCCGCAGATGTTCCGTCCCAGCCAATTCGAAGAATTCAGCAAATTCTAGAGCACAATTGCGGCCCTCACAATCCGGTAGGTTTGGATGAGGTCACCGCGTAGTTGCCTGTAATTTAGAGGAAACAAATCAAGTTCAACCAGTCTGGCTTCGTAAGGCAGATTACTAAAGATTCTTGACCATCTTCGTAGCCCTCGCCTGCACTTCGCAGCTGTAGATAATCCTTCTTAAACCACGGACGCCAGGCCTGGATGGCATCTCAAGTGAGATCGAACAAATACTGCAGGCCTCGGAAGAGAGCTCTTATCAATCTGCACAAAATCCACGTCTGAGTGCAAAGCAAGACCTGTGTAGCGTCTAGCTGCTCTCAAACACTGGGAAGCGGCGGAGCGTTTTGCAGGAGCTGGCAAGAACACCGGAGGTCTTCTTGTTCCTCAACAATTGAAAGGCTGCCCATTGAGAATTTATT
>WEDG01003939.1:0-21674 GCA_017591395.1 Schistocephalus solidus
TGACCCTGATCGTCAAGACGTTCACGTGACTGGGGCCCAGGCTGCTTGATCGGCTGCGCGATTTTTAACCCCCTCTGACACCTGAAGCGTACTCGCTACCCCGCCATTCGGAATTCTCTTTCGTGCTACCATATCGATTTCCTTCACGTCCATGGCCGTAGGCGTACTCCTGTTTTTGGACATTCACATTGTCAAAAAAATAAAACACCGACTACCTTCTTCACATTGTGAGTACTGAGTACTTCATTGTGAGTCTGCATCTGCTATGATTATCTGGACGGTATCAAAAGATGAGCACCATAGCTTCGTTTAAAATTTAAGAAAACAGGGCTTAGAAATTGACCAAGAGATACGGACGATGATAGCTTGAGCACTCTTTTCCACACGTAGGCTTTCTACTTGGAGGTATCAAATGATCACGTTTGGGTATCGTAACCACGTTTTTTTAGTATTCTGAGCTTTCATGCTCGTTTGGGAGTCCGTCGACAGAGTTGTAAGTAGCAAGTTGATCAGCGTCACAGACAAGCTGGATTAAGGGCGAAAATAGGAGCGCAACTTCTGTGTATGACCATCTTACAAGATTTCTTAGTCAATCCCGTTGAATATTATAGCTAATTTAAACACCCGTCGTTATATTCTCTACTCTCTACTCCCACATATTGCCACCGCAGATCCTCCCCCAGATGAAGCTGATTCAACCCGAACCACCACAGGACGCGCACATATTCCTGAAACCATGGAAGACTACAGACGTAAGATTATGCACGATAAAATTATAATCATTGTTTAAAAATAACAAAGAGATAATGACAAGGCAAAACAGACCACCATCTCTTCGCTAGTAATGGACACCGTAACCATAGTATGGCTGGTAATGGTATGGATGATAATAGGGGTGGTAGCCTTAGTGGTAGCCATGGTCATGGTGCGCGGTGCCCAGCGGTGTCGGCGTTTCGGTAGCGGGCAGAATGGCTCCCTTACTGACTTGCATCCAGATGGCCAATAAGACTGTCGTAAGGAAAAGGAGACTGAGCTGAATTTTGACATGAGCATCCTAGGCTGTCTGCTGCCTTGAGCGGAACAAATACCACCTGCAATTCGAAAAATGCCTCGAGCCTCTGCTACCAAAAACTCAATAGGAAAGTATCGGGTGGTGACCTACGGAAGGGGGTTTACAAACCCAAAAGCGGCGACGATTAGCACCAGTATCTATGCTGCCGATAAAGGCACGACGGGGCCCCTGTGACCCCTGTTTCCCCCGCTCCCCCACCGCCATCCCAATGCGGTTGCAGTGGCAGCGTCACTCTGGGGTGATCGATAACAGTCACGGCGACTACCGCCCCGGGTGATACTGCTAGGGGGATAGAGGTATATGACTCCAGACCGGTAATTGGCGCATTTATTCTGTCCCCCACTAATGGCTGTGTTGCACAATCGAAGAATTCGCCCCCACCCCCACGTTTGATACCTATTTACCATCAAAACTTTGGAAAAATAAACTGGCGTTTCCCGATTAGACCGAACCATTCTGACTGGAGCCTAAGTGACATGGTAATTGATGCTATAGCCCAGTGACTCAGCAGATCAGAAATTCCTAAGGTCCCAATATTCATGAAGTACGCTCAAAGCGCTCTTTTACTGTTCATCTTAGCTGTGCTCGAACCAGGATCCCGTACTTCCCATTTGCAGAATTTCTCATTGCATGTCGTGCTTATTCTTTGGCAGATGTTACATAACGCTGAGGTCTACCTCACGAGAACCTTATTCCCGCGCATGTCACCGGTGCTTCCTCAACGCTGTCGGACATACAATTGCCGTTCTGGTTTGCACCAGTTGAACTGCCAGTAGGAGGATTGCATAACTGGCATATCTTTCCTGGGTTTCCTTCGAATAATCACTCGGTTCGTATGCTCTAGTCTCCGGAGACGCCTAATGGCACTTACGCCCTATTGTCAATTAGCAAAGTTGCCTAGCAGCTGGCGGATCATCAGAACCTTTCTCGCCTACTATGAGCTCGCAAGTGGGCTGGGTCGAAGCAGGATACGGGTACATCCTACAGACAAAAACAGATTTTCCTTTTACAACTTAACGTCATTTGACCTTTTTCATTATATACCGGATCACCTTCACCTATATTATAGGAAAAATATCAGAAGTGCAGTTGGATGTGGTTAATAGTTTTCAAAGGCATCAGTTTCGTGGAGCTGGTAGAGGCGAACGTGTAGGAAACATATACTGCATTCCTAGGCCGGAATAAGCGCGAGTGTACCCTACGGAATGCTGGGCATGGTACTTCAAATCGATCAGATCACTTATCATTCTGTATGTTCAAAATAATGCTTGCAGACGGGGAGTTTGTGAAGGTTATCTGCCATGAGTAGTAAGCAGCAGTGCAGTCTGTAGTAAATGGAGAAGCTAAGTCATGTGGTTTGACTACAGCGAACTCGACCGAATTGCGTTTTTGTTTAGGAAATGATCGATCACTTGGTTGGCGGTTATTTTTAACATTTACTAGTTACTTATTGTGTCATTTAGATGAAAATGGCGACCCAGACCACTGGTTTACACTTGCCATTCGTGTTTGCCGTTCACGAGGGTGCATTGTGAGAAGAGTGACATAACATACTGCTGCGGTTACCGATGGTAGGCAAATTGCTGTTAATATTACAGCTCCTTAGATATGACTCTCTAACTTGGAGGGAATGAGTCTGAGCTAATGTTCATTCGCGCCGACGACTGCAGGATCAGAGAGGCCTATGTACATGCACAGAGTTCGCTGCCGGTCCCTTGGTGCCTGCGGTGAATGAAGAGCTGGGGCCGCATGAGTTGAGGTCCTATGTAATTTCATAGAAATCAGCCTACAACCTGCATCTCAGCCAGGATTTTACGACACCCGCCGGCCCTTTCTACTTGAGTTCTATTTTGATACGAGCTTATTCCTCCTCACAGGCGTTCCCTTCTTATCACTGGGCCATATGATGCTGATCTCTGTGCCAACGCCTGACCTCCCTCAACCTCGAAACCCGATGGGTCATGCTGTCAAAACTTTAGCGAAATACATACGCCCGCCTTGAGATCACATTCTCTTTTAATTTATGTCTGTCACCACAAGGCCTTACATCCCGTACAGCAACAAGTCTACCGTCTATACACTGCAATCACACTAACCAGGCATAAACTTTACATGATGGCAGACTTCTTAAGAAGGGAACACTGATGGACGAATGATGGACCCTGTACAACTGAAGAATCCAGTGTCTGTTGAGTTAGATGCTCAAAAGGTGGACAGAGGCGCACGTCGGGAGCACCAAAATTATTTTTTGTCGAAGGTAGGGCGAGAGACTGACCGCTCACATGAATTATAGATGCAGGCAAAATAATTCATGGTTATTCAAGTGTATTTTAAATGATTTCCGAAAGATTGCAGCACACAACACAGCGCTGTCCTCATGGCCAACGAATTCTGACCAAGCTCGCTGTCATCGTCTTTTGAATCTTCTAGATGCTAAATTTAATTATTTGATATGAAATCCTGAAGGTACCCAGAACTCTAAAGAGAGCCCTTACTAGTTAATTATATGCCTGGATGACTGGTTGAATGCGTAGACAGAGCATGTCATACGGGGTTAATGGCTATTGGAGTTTTAAGGGTGAAGCAGTTTAATGAATGGGAAATGGAAATGGAAAATGGCCATTTCTCATTCATTAGCCATCAACTGGTTAATGCTTGCTTGTGGGCCAGAAATGGCCATTCCGCTCTCCCTTATCTTTGTCGGCAATGTTTACCTGCCTACAGTACCATCCGCTGTGCGCATGCTGGCGGATCTCGAGGCGTGGACTCAAGACAGAACGGACCAGTGAGTCCCGTAGCCGATCGGTGAGCATTCATCAACCAAATTCATCCACACCAATAATTTTATTTAGAGGGGAGGAGTTCGGACCAGTAATCGTTAAACCGTTTTCAGATGTATATACTGGAAGCTCGTTCATACCGAAAAATCAGAATTGCTTTCGGTAAGAAGCAGTTTATTTTTATAATTTAATTTTAACAGGTGGTCAGAGAGATGTTCAGGAATAAATAAACATGCTACAGTGCAAATATTTACCTGTGAGCATTGCTTGTGTAAACAGGCTCTAAACCTTTAAGAAGACAAGTTCGGCAAACGCATATTTTCGATTATGCCTCCTGTGTCCTACCTCATACTATATGCGTGGGTAGTTAGGTAAACCTTACCGAGTGTGATTTTTCATTAGAAATCATGATTGAATGCACGTCAACTGGAAAATTTACCGAATACTTTCCACGAAGACAGCTTTTGCACATTTCGGCCAATATGTTGGATTTTTGATTCCCTCGTGCTTACGTCTTCACGTTTTTATCAACAAAAACCTGCGCAGCGGAAAAAAACTACTGTGGTTTGCAACTCGCCATGAAACGTCCACCGAAAGACAAATTGTCAATTCCAGGCTTCCTTTTAACAAATTGTCGTTCGATCTTCAACAAAACTCATGACGTGGAGTCAATTTTGTTGAAAAAAGAACACAGTAAGACTCAAGTGATTTAGTTAAATAGTGACATTGATGCAGAGCTAATTAGCGCCCCGTCTTTCTGTTGCTTTCGAGCAGATCGAAAATCTTCATCCTCCAGTAGAGGCGGTGGGGTGGCTATTTTGGTAAATAAGGATTGGTGTATTAAACGTAAGTACTTACATTCTTACTCTGAGAATTTGATAGACGTTATCGCTGTCATATTTAAGTCCCGATTTTTAAATACATTTAAGGACATTATATGGAGGTGAAGGTGTGAAGGTGTGCTAAAGTGTTTTTTTGACTTTCTTTCACAAAACTGAGCTCCATTGTCTGGTTCCAATCACTATGTATTATAAAGCCTTCCAAAAATTACTCCGCTTCTACGCATGCACTACTACTCAAACCCGAAACGAAAGTTAAGGTTCGGGACACGTCCCCGGAAAACATTTTTCTTCTCCAGACTTATATATCGTACACTTTCACCATTTTCCTGTCAATCCAATGTTGAGTTTTTGTCCAGCTTTCTTACAACATTTTTAAAAAAATTTTTAATATTTTTTTGTCCTCTTGAAACCGTTTTGGTCCGACCTGACATAATTTCTTCCCCTTATCTAAAATCTTTTAGGCGTAAATAAGAACTTATCTACAAGATAGACATTCGTGGCTGTATAAAGGAGGTTAACGTCTTAATAAAGTGTGATTTGCAGACTAAATGATTTGTTTGATAGTTAGCTTTTTGCCTCTCCATCCAAACCTTCTTTTCGGCTTTTCTCTGCTTGACTCTGGCACATGTTGATGCTGAAATAGACTTTCTACATTGATATTTTATCCATGCATGGAGCATGTACAACTGCAGAATCCAGTGTCTGATGAGTTTGATGCTCAATAGGTGGACAGGTGAGCACGTCGATTGCATCCTCCCAGCTTTCTCTCAGCAAAACCACTTTATATCTCGTCCCAACAAACCGTCCCTTCCCTAAACCAATACAAAAATAACACGGAATAAAGATGAAGGGATTTCATTTATGACAAGTTGCACAAGCAGCCTCACTAATACCAGTCATCATATTGCGGTTTGCGCCACTTTTGTTGTCCCTGCCCCTTCTCGTTCCAGGCGGCGCCACCCATCGGCCACTGGTGCTTAGGCTTGCCGTGCATATTGGGGTCCCAGGCGGCGGCATCCAGCGGCTCCTTCTCCGTGGTAGCAGGACCGGCAGTAGTGTCAGCACTCGCCTCCATGCAGGTTCCCAAGACGATGGCTGTAAGGAGAAGGAGACAAATCTGCAGTTTCATCTCGATGAGGTCATGCTTAGATGGTGGCAACACCCTCTATTTATACTATACTGGGCGATTTGCGAGGCTCATGCTCTGATTGGATGACGTAGTCTGACGACCCAATTACTTCTCAAGCTCGCTGTCAACGTGTGATATGATTGGGCAATTTAGGAATCCACCTGACCAACCTCTGAGCGCACAAAATTGCTTTCGATCTAACTATACAGTATTTTCGTAGAAATTCATTCGTCCTTCTGGCAAAATGCACACTGCACCAACCAAACTGCATCATAATCCCCAAAAGTCGCCTGATATTTTAACCAACGCAGAATTTATTTCGCTTACCTTCCACATGGGCTCATGTCGAAATTGTAGGTGGAAGAGAATGTATTGAGCTGTGCTGTACTATTTCGCATCAAAAGTCTAAATTTTAATGACAAAGAGCTCAAACCCTTCTATATATAGAAGCGTATTTAAACTCATACACAAGAAAATAAATCTGAAGTAGTCCTTCTCAAGTCCTCGGGCAAGTAACCGTTCTTTGTTTAAAGTGATGGAACCACGAAAGGTTTAATGGGCAAAATGCGTACGATATCAGCTGAATACTCGGAGCACTTTATCCGTTAGTAAGATAATCGCAAAATACTAGAGGTTTAATACCCGTAATTAAGCAAAGCCGACCGTGGGGAGGAACAAGGCTATTTAGATGCTTGAGCATGAAGTTAGATCGTGATGACTGTGATGCTTCGCTCGGGGACAGAGAAGAGTGAATATTCCCATTGTAGGACTACGTGAGCACTTTTGCCCAGTGGGCATAGACAGTTCACAACATCTACGCTGTCAGGCGCCTTTGTCAATACAAGGTCCAAACAATTAGCTTGTTGCCCCTCGCATATTCTGGTCGGAGACAGGACGTGTTGCGTTAAGAAGCGTTTGTGTATAGCTTCTAGGAGGCGGCGATCGAAGTTTAATTCCGAGCCTGGTGCCGAGCTCAGATTCCAATCGATATTCGGAGCATTAAAGTCGCCCATTATCATAACTTCGGATGGACTAGCAAACGATTCTAAATCATCTATCAGCCTACTGTCTGACTGCCGATCGTTTCTCGGTGGTCGGTAGACCGTTAGGATCTCAAGTGCTTTGGACCCCGGTGTTCTGATGGTGAGCCAGATGGCTTCAGTTTCGCATGCGAGGTTTTACTATTTTCCTGACACGAGCAGGCCAGCACCATTTCAGTTATGGAGATGATATCTGGTGAAGTTTGGCACACGTACATCTTAAGCTCATTTAATTTAGGGAGTAGGCTTTGGACATTGGTATATAAACATTTTAGTTTATTTGAGTGTTTTAAGCCGGCTATGTCGGTGCCTTCTTCATTTGAGGCAGCTGGACCGACATTCGCACAGGATGTGTCCATATTCAAGAGGCTTTGCATATTTCCGCAATAGAACTGGATTTTGTGTAGATTGTTGCATTGGATTAGTTGCCCGACCGTGAGACATTTGTCAGAATGACGGGCGTCCTCCACAGAAGGGATTTCTGTACTCGAACAATCACTCCGATCCTGATTACCAGTCCCTTCTCTCCCTGTTCTTTCAAGTTCTCAAATTCCGCTTTTTAGCGCCCTCCATTTCATTCTCTCTTGTACAGGGTAGTCCGGTTGAAAAAAAACCTCTGTGACCGGGAGACTCTCCCTGCTATTCGCTCGATTATGTCTCTCTGAATTTTTCTTCCAAAATTACATATAAATTGAGAACCTAAATGTGTCATGTGTTTTGACTACAGCGAACTCAACCAAATTGAGTCTTTTTTTGTAGGAAATTATCGACCACTTCGTTAGCGGTGATTTGCAACAGTTACTAGTTACTTATTGAGTCATTGATAGAAAAAATGATGACCCAGACCACTGGTTAGCACTTGCCATTCGTGTTTGCCGTTCACGAGGGTGCATTGTGAGAAGAGTGACATAACATACTGCTGCGGCTACCGATGGTAGGCAAATTGCTGTTTTTATTACAGCTCCTTAGATATGACTCTCTAACTTAGAGGGAATGAGTCTGAGCTAATGTTTATTCGCGCCTACTTAAAATCCTAGCCCGATATTTCTACGTTTAACCAGCAAACCACGTCATATGTCGTCCCAACAAACCGTCCCGCCCCTAAACCAGTACAAAAATAACACGGAAGCAAAATAAAGGGATTTATGACAAGTTGCACACACAGCGTCAATAGTTTCTTTCATTACAATGCAGTTTGCACAGCGTTCACTGCCGGTCCCCTGCTGCCTGCTGTGAATGAAGAGCTGGGGTCACATGAGTTGAGGTCCTATGTAATTTCATAGAAATCAGCCTACAACCTACAACCTGCATCTCAGCCTGGATTTTGCGACATCCGCCGGCCCTTCTAATTGAGTTATATTTTGATACGAGCTTATACCTCCTCAGAGCTTATACGAGCTTATACCTCCGCGTGGTGCTGGTCTCTGCGCCTTCGCCTGAACCCCCCAACCTCGAAAACGGATGCGTTATGCTGTCAAAACTTTAGCGAAATACAAACGCCCGCCTTGAGATCACATAAACTCTCAATTTATGTCCGTCACCTCAAGGCCTTCTATCCCGTACAGCCACAAGTCTACTGTCTATACACTGCAATCACTCTATCCAGGCACAAACTTTACATTAATGCAGACTTCTGAAGCAGGGAACACTTATGGACGCATGATGGAGCATGTACAACTGCAGAATCCAGTGTCTGATGAGATAGATACTCAATAGGTGGACAGTGGAGCACGTCAGGAGGACAAACATTATTTTTGTCAAAGGTGGGTCGAGAGAGTGACCCCTTACATGCATTCGAGATGCAGGCAAAATAATGCATGCAGAGGAGCATTCTCTCATTGTAAATGCCTAGCCCTAGCTGTGACACAGTTGAGCTTATGAGCGATTATCGACTCATCCTACGGCGTAAGCGCTAGGGCTGAGGATAGCTCGGACGCGGACACTAATTAGTACAAATGCGGGCATTGACTGCACAAATCAGACCGGGCCCTGGCCTATGGCCCATGCTCAACATGCCATTCACGTAACTGGAGCCGAGGCTGCTAGATCGGCTGCGCGAGTTATCCCCTCTCTAACGCCTGAAGCATACTCGCTATCCAGCCATTCGGAAATTCTCTCATAGGCGTTGCCTCTGTGTCCGAAAACGAGCACCTACTTTGGAATTAATACTTTTCACTTCATGTCCACAATCACCTCTAGAAGTCGCATACTTTAAAGCCATCTTGTTACCAGTTCGGCAAATCTGTATTTATGATTAAAAATTATACTTACAAAATAGGTTTTTGGGTGTTCTCTCTCTCTATCTCTCTATCTATCTACAGTAGTTTACTTATTCATGAAATATCATGGTTTTCACAAGAAAGGGCCTGTTACGCGAACTCAGTCCATGCTGCCTCACGCAAAGTTTTAAACACGCAAATAAACGACCATTCTTAAAAAGAAGGCATCGATCGTTTTCTTAATTAATATTAAGTAACATTTAAATAATTAATTTTAACTAAACCCTGAATTTAAGATAAGAGCTTTGTTACAAATCAATCAAAGAAGGCTAAATATAAGTGATCTTAAGGAGGGAGGGGCGCATAAAAACGGAAAAATAATATAAAATAGAAACAAATGGACAAGATCAGTACTTTGTAAACTCTCCTTTTGCATTTATGACAGCACAAAGTCTATCGGACATGGAGGTAGCCAGGTTGTCTATAGTAGTTTGTTCAATGGGAGTATGCAGCACAGCATCAAGTTTTTCTTCCATGGAAAGACCTTTATTTGCCTTATGCCAGTTTCTTTTGATAATTGCAAAAAGGGTTTTCGGTTGGATTCAAGTCCGGACTGTTCGCAGGAATAAAAATAGATTGCAGTCCACACATGCAGAGGCTGGCTAATGTCTAAAAAGTGAGATTATAATTGTAAACGTTATCAAATTCATACTTCTTTAGAGCGATGAACTGGGGAATTATCCTGTTAAATTATTGTGTCCATTCTGGGTGCCGGCGTATGTTGTTATAGCTGAAGGCATCCTTTATAATGTGTAGGAACACCTTGCTATTTATAGTCTCCGTTGTCGACCGCCAGATCGGGCGTTCACCAAATTTGATGGCCATCCAAACCATCAAACGTCGGCAGTTCTTGAAAGATTCTGTTAAAAAAGTGTGTTCTCGGGGAAAGTTTATCCCACATATGACCATCTGGGTCGACTTCACCGGCTTATCTAAAAATAAGAACTCATCGCAGCAGCAAATGCTCTTCCAGAATGAGGGCCTGTAATCAATGTACTTCGTAGCAAAAAAGAAAACTTTCTTTGATGCATAATCTTCTATAGAATGAACAGACTGTCTGGATTTTTGTGGTAACCGTTTTGGCAGACATTCTCATTGTAGATGCGGAAAGTACTGAATGAGGAAACATGGAGTACTTGCAAGCCCTCAGGTAGGGTGAAACTAGATCTATGCTCTTGCTGATGGTGGAGCGCATATTCCCGAGGGCGAATCGCGCACATCCATGCAAAATATTGATAATTATTTCGTTTTCTAACTGCATGCACTTTTGGATGACCTCATCGCTTCCAGATGCAGCTACTGGAAGAGCAAACACACAAGACAATCAGAAATACTTCCAGAAGGAAGCCGTTATTTTTTCAAATATCAGATGGTACAGGTGATTGGAGAGACATTCATGTTGTAAAATTGACATTTTACAACAGGAAAATTAAACTATGGCACTCAGTGTTCAAGCAAACGGTGTCTAAACCCATGTGAAGCGTGATTTATGATTAAAAATTATACTTACAAAATAGGTTTTTGGGTGTTCTCTCTCTCTCTCTATCTATCTATCTATCTATCTATCTCTCTCTATCCCTTGCAACGAATCTCTGAATCCGGGCCCTGGCCTATGACCCCTGATCATCAAGTCTTTCACGGGACTGGAGCCAATGGCTGCTTGATCGGCTGCGCGAGTTAACCCCTCTTTGACGCCTGAAGCTTACTCGCTACCTAGCTATTCGGAAATTCTCTCATAGGCTTCGCCTCTGTGTCTGAAAACGAGCACCTACGTTGGAGTTAACATTTTTTCCTTCATGTCCACAATCACCTCTGGAAGTCGCACACGTTGAAGCCATCCTGTTCCAGTCTCTGCAAATCTGTATTGAGGCATGCTCCCTTTGACCAGGTGGCTGGATATCGCTGAAAGCACTAAGCGCACATATTTCGCCTGTCATTGAGTAGACCACAGTTTTGGGCATTGGAGTTCATCGAGGTAGATTTCATGGTGGTGGTTAATGTCACTTATAGGTAAAAGTTAACGGTGCGTGAAGAAGTGCATTTACCGCATGTTTCTGCACATGACGCCATGTCCTTGTTTCGAAAAATGCTTAAAACATTGCTTTTTATGACAACTATACACGATCATTTAGCCCTAATGTTGAAGATCGATAACTGTGTAGGGATTCCTTAAGGAACCTACATAGTGAATTCCAGTCGTTCTGAGAATTGGCATCGGGTTTACTGCCGGAGTACTACTCCCTGATTAAATCATGCACAATGCTTTACTCATTCTGCATAGCCATTATTAAGAAGCACATACGCACACAATTTAATTTTAAAATTCATAAGTCAGCTTCGGATTTTTCTAAGTGAAATTCCATGCTCTCGCTCACCTGGTTTTCCCGCCGGTCATGACGGTTGCCCGAGGTGTGGCCGCTGGGAAGAACCAAGCTTCGAGGAGTCACAGGTGAGAGTTGGGTACCAGTTAGAGGCGGCC
Organism: Schistocephalus solidus; assembly: GCA_017591395.1. Classification (NCBI taxonomy): domain Eukaryota; kingdom Metazoa; phylum Platyhelminthes; class Cestoda; order Diphyllobothriidea; family Diphyllobothriidae; genus Schistocephalus; species Schistocephalus solidus. Next base: position 11,622 of record WEDG01003939.1, read on the forward strand.
ACAGGAGCATTCACTACCTGAACGAGACAAATAGAGCGACCAAATGCAATCTGTTTGGTGCTACCCCTAACTAATACCCATACACCCCTAACGAGCACATGACAGTTCGACCGTCGATTTCGATGAGGTCCACCGTATGCTCCACACCAGGTGGTGCAGGGACGGTGACTTGCGCGTGAATTTGATTTAAGTGATAGTAGCCTTGCGTTGCAGCTACCGCACCCTCTCCTCCTCCCCCACCTGAGTCCGATATCATGAGCTTGTCAAGAAGACCGGAGATGGGAGAGGTCGCAGGTTGCTTGCGCAGCCGGAGCCGCCCCTGGGTGTACCACCACACCTGGCTCGGATCCCACTTAGTGGGAGTGCCCTAAAGGCCACATTAAGAAGGAGCCGTTGCAGCCTTACTCTCAGTCCACCAGTCAGCCACTACACACAAAACACACATTGGGATGTATATTCTGATGATTGTGAGAGTGTTGTTTATGTATTAGTGTAGATGGTGTGCACTGATGTGGTTAAGCCTCCAGTAGCTTACCACAGGTTGTCGTGGAGGCGCGTGTGTCCGAATAGAACCATGCGTTGTGTAAATGCGCGGGAGCAGTGAGGGCAGTGGAGGCGGGCGCGTCGACTGTGTGTCGGAGCCCCAGGAACTGGTTCACCAGCCTCCGTGCGATGGATTCGCAGGTGACCGATCAGGCCGATGCGTGAGTTGAAGTTGCGGGCGGAGTGTGGGCAGGAGAAATCGGTAGAGGCTGGGGGTGGGGGGTGTCATTCATGGAGGTGGGGGTGGCATTGGCGGTAAGAATGGCAGGAGCGGAGGCTGTGAATGGTGTATCGGTGTTGTCGGCATTGCGGTGAAGTCCACTGTTATGGATGCGCATGTGACTGAGTAGGCCCATGCGATGAGTGAAGGCGTGATGACAGTGATGGCAGTGGAGGCGGTGATCTCCGTTGTGTGTTGGTGCTTCAGGCACTGGTTCACCAGTCTCTGTACGATAGATTCGCAAGTGACCGTCAAGGCTGATGAGTGAGGTGAATGTGCGGTCGCATTGAGGACAGTTTAGGAGAGTCTCCATCGCTGACGGAGGTGGTGGTGGGTGTGGTATTGAAGGCGGTGGTGGTTGCGGTGGTGTGGGTAGCAGGCGATACGTATTGCGATGTGGTCTCTATGATGGTAGGAGTGATGGAATTGCTGCCAGGAGTGAGGGTGGGGGAGTCCGAAGGAGGGTTGGCAGAATTTGACGTAGAAGTTGGAATTGTCAGATTTTTAGTGCATTGTGTCCGGAGATGTCCTTCCAGGCCGATTCCAGTACCACCTGGGTTCAATCCGAACGTGGTCCTAGGCTAGGATCAATGACTTTATTTATGCCAGAGACGGTGTTCGTTCTCAATAAGGTCTTGGGTTTGCCTGTTTCTATCGTCCTACTATTCCGATTGACATCGCGTGCCTAATTTGTGGCCAGTATCAATAATAATAATTTAACCGGGTATTGTCATAGTTTATTCAAACTGAGTTTGTGTCGAAACTTGTGAATCGACAATGGATCTTTAAAACAGTGCTTCCAAATGAGCTCGTAATAATAGTCACCTTGAAGCATCAAGTTATGATGGGCACCATTCAAATGTAAATTGACATCAATTTTCAAGTTAGCATTACATTATAATTATCATTAAATTCGCTAATTGCACACGGTGGTTATGCGGTATTTTACCAGGAGGTAGTGTTACCAAAACCGCAGTACTGAATGAACTTTAAGCACGCGCATTTGCATATTTCCATGCTGACTGTGCATGAATTGCTCACTGAAATTAAAATTAACGAGCATCGCTTCAGTGCCGTGCATTCTTTCATTACTGTTTCAGCTAGTAATATTTTCGTGCTACCCTGTCTTGGAAAGCATTTTTAAAGCTTGAATTTATTTCCTTGGAAATATCTGTCTTTGGCAGCTTATCATCTTTTCGGCTTACCAACCTCAATAAACTTCGAATAACGCCTGCCATGGTGCCCTGATTCGTCTCCCCTGTTGGTCCAGCGCATCTTCCCCGCGACCCGTTCAGGGAGGTCACAAACGCAAACAATCGAATGGAACCGTTTGCTAAGTTCTGCTTACTTTCTTAGGAAACAGCTGCCAAAAGAAGCTAATCATCTTTTCGGCCTACCATTGTTTGCTCGGGTCGCCGGGTGTTAAAGGCAATACGCAAGTATCCCCAGTTAGTCCCAACGTCTGCATTTCATTCTAAGTTAATAAAACTCGATCTTACTTAACGTGCATATGATATATGCACCACTGAATTAGTTGAATGGTTTTGTCTGCTGGCAAAGAGGACAACTTTTCTGCAAGTAACATCAGTACAGCATTCAAACAACTGAATTAGACGTGGAGTAGGTTTAGGAATATTTCCACCCCCCATCGCCTACCTGTTGTGCACAGCGTTCTCTCGCATTTACAGAATAATCGATTTGGTAAATTTGAAGCTTACAGACGAGAACATAATTTTTCTTTTGTGCAGGTTGTCAAAGGCCAGAGTTTCGGCGTTCTATCTGGGTACCGTAACCATACTGCGGCTTTTACGAGCTTATCCATCCTCAACCTCGAAAACGGATGCGTAATGCTGTCAAAAATGTAGCGAAATACAAACGCCCGCCTTGAGATCACATAAACTTTCAATTTATGTCCGTCACCACAAGGCCTTCTATCCCGTACAGCCACAAGTCTACTGTCTATACACTGCAATCACACTATCCAGTCACAAACTCTTCATGATGGCAGACTTCTGAAGTAGGGAACACTTATGGACGCATGATGGAGCATGTACAACTGCAGAATCCAGTGTCTGATGAGATAGATACTCAATAGGTGGACAGTGGAGCACGTCAGGAGGACAAACATTATTTTTGTCAAAGGTGGGTCGAGAGAGTGACCCCTTACATGCATTCGAGATGCAGGCAAAATAATGCATGCAAGAGGAGACATTCTCTCATTGCAAATGCCTAGCCCCTAGCTGTGACACAGTTGAGCTTATGAGCGATTATCGACTCATCCTACGGCGTAAGCGCTAGGGCTGGGGGAGGGATAGCTCGGACGCGGACACTAATTAGTACAAATGCGGGCATTGACTGCACAAATCAGACCGGGCCCTGGCCTATGGCCCATGATCAACATGCCATTCACGTAACTGGAGCCGAGGCTGCTAGATCGGCTGCGCGAGTTATTCCCTCTCTAACGCCTGAAGCTTACTCGCTATCCAGCCATTCGGAAATTCTCTCATAGGCTTTGCCTCTGTGTCCGAAAACGAGCACCTACTTTGGAGTTAATATTTTCCACTTAATGTCCACAATCAACTCTAGAAGTCGCATAATTAGATGTTATCATGGCCCACCTGTATAAGGAAAAGGGTAATCACAGTTGAAGGCAGAAATATCGTTCAACTGTGTGATAATGATCGAGAAATGGGTTAGTTACGGTGGTCAGAATAATCACCTGTGCAACTCATTGAGACATGCTCCTTTGACCAGGTGGCTGGATAGGGCTGAAAGCACTAAGCGCACATATTTCGCCTGCCATTGAGTAGACCACAGATTTGGGCTTTGGAATTCACCGAGGTAGATTTTCTGGTGGAGGTTAATGCCACTTATAGGTCAAAGTTAACAGTGCGTAAAGATGTGCATTAGCCGAATATTTCTGCACATGATGACATGTCCTTTTTTCGAATAAATGCTTTAGACATGGCTTCAAAGACAACCATACACATTGAGTTAGCCCTAAATTGCGTGGTCCAATTAAGTCGCGGAAAATTTACTACCAGGAATATAACAACAGCTGGTCGATTTATGCTAAAGTTTATGCATTGAGCCCAGAAAAACCTCAGATGGCGTTCAAGGAAACGCTGAACATGGAATAACCCTACAGCAACGGAATGAAGGTATAGCTAACCACCTGCTATTTCCGTTAAGCCTAAACCACTCGTTCAGAGATAATTTCCTACTCGCTTGGTTTTTAAAAACGATTACTAATATTCATTGATCGGCCTCTAGACGACGGAGCTTCCGGGCATCCGAGGCTACCACTTGCATATTCTGACTGACTCACCCAACCCTATGCAAACAGGCAGCAAATGAAATCATGATCATAAGACAAATCTTTATAATTCTATGAGTTCTTGGTGACCGGTAGATAACTACAATGTCAAATAGGGATATTGCTGACGACTTATTCAATTGTCCTTTGAGCCATCGTTCTGTGGCCTTCCAAATTCTTTGTGGTCCCGTTATGGCTGGTACTGTGGCTTGTACTTCGGCTGGTATTGGGGCTTGTACTGCGGCTGGTACTGGGGCCTGTATTGCGGCTGGTACTGGGGCTTGTACTGCGGCTGGTACTGATGCTTGTACTGTGGCTGGTACTGCGGTTTGTAATTCTGCTTCCGTTGACCGTATCCCACACTTCTAGAGTCGTCACCATCCGCACCGACCTCCATCCACGTACCCAAAACGAGTGCAGTTATGAGAACAAAATAGAGCTGCAGTTGCATTTCGATCTCTGTCTCATCGAGTAGATGCTGACAGCCCATATTTATAGTAAGGCCGGTGGACTGGGAATGCTAATATCCGCCCCGTGATAGGCTGATAGGGTCTGGCGGCTCCAGGGCTTTCAAGGTCACCACTGCCGGCACGTGATCTATCTCGCAGAGCTTGACCGTGGTAATTGCTGAATGGACCAAGAGCCAATTCTATGATTGGCTGATTTGGGCAGCTTTACTGATTCTGTTCAGAATCGTCGTGATTGCGCATACAGGACAGGTGAAGACTTGAGCATGAAACCGTTCTACCGACTAAAATGTCAGCTGTGCCTGTGTCACCCGTTTTATCGCATAATTGCCCCTTCCTGCACGCGTGTCTACCTTCTCGTTACGACGCAGCGACGTAGACTTCGTTCGCGGATTTTATTGGAATGATCCCTCCCCACTTTCGGATATTTCCGTCTACATTAATACTTACAGTTCCGGCCTCATGCAGACTTCCTCTTGCGGTCGAGGTTAGACGCTCGAGAAACATCATGCGCCGCAGGCCTATCCATCTGAATAGGCAAATCCTGTGTCGGAGCAACTCCATAAGAATTGAATACCTCGGTGTGATACATACTTCGTTGCTTGCATAGTGACCTCAATTGGTAGAATCTCCCCACAACTGTGTGATGTTGTTCATCTACATAGCGCGAACTCAACCTAAAATCCATGCTTGTCACCTAGGCCTACAATACACCGCTGGTCAAACCAATGTTCAGCCCATCATGGATTTCATTTAAGGTGTTTAAGTTTAGTAAGGTCGAAGACGAGCCAATGATAGCACCCACATAGCTATGTCGAATGCACTGGGTGATTAAGATTATCTGAAGATCCATCAGCCTAGAAACCAAATTCAGTAGTCAGTGGTTTCGATGAAATTGTTCGTATTAGACGAATGGTCACCGACCTGAACGGAGAATCCTGCGACGGAGCATAACGCCACGCAGCCCTTACGAAACTGAGAAATCTCCTATTAAGTTAGGTATAGTTCTGTCCGAAAAAAATATTTCGCAGTGAAAGACAGGTGACGTCAATTACGCATGAGTGAATGCGCCAATACAGTCTGAAGCACGTTCGTCCACAGGTATTCCGAAACCTCTGGTCAAGGGACTGACTGATCAATCGGGTTGGCGCTAGAGGTCTGGTGTCCAGAATTATTTTCGTGAAGCTCCCGCCAATCTAAGCGGCGACAGATCCCTGCAATGGATTAGGGTCAACAGGGCAAATGAGGCGATTATTAGCACCTTGGCAAATGCGGCTTATAAAGGCACAGCGATCGGCAAGATTTACCCCCGTCGTCCTCTAAACTTTCGGAAATATACACTCATAACGATGAAAGTCTGTGAGGGTTATTTCTGGCTCACTACTCATCGCCACCCAGTCATGTTTCAAAGCTGTGATTGGATGACCTGATCGCTTCTGGTCAGATGATGATCTCATGGCTCAGTGCTAGAGCTTTGGACTTGAAACGCTCAAAAGCCGATAAATCTCGAATTTTATAGCTGTTGAAGAATGATAACGCTAGAAAGCAATCCCAGTCCCAATCGCATTATTTTGTTTTATTTTGAATTATTAATACTCGCTGTGAGGGATCCTGATTGCATTTTACCATGCAAAAGGACGAGCATGTTCCGAATTGTGACCCTCTCGGTGAAAAACTCCCCACATACCTCTGTACTGAGACTCCAAATTAATTTATCCACGAGTTAAGACACCTATAATTCGTACATCCAAATATTGACTGCATTTTTCGGATGAAAGACGTATGGTGGTTTACTGGGGATGTCTGACAACACATATTAGCATTCAAACAGCCCCGACCAACTCACTCTGACTGAAGGCTGTGTCATCTGCTGGCCTTCAGATGGATACTGGCTGCTGTCGACCTACAACAAACGTTTTCGCTCTCTAAATGTGCGATATTCATCATTTACATAGCTCAAAATCACCCTAAACTCCATGTCATGGCCTCCAGTACATCGCTGGTAATACCAACGTTCACCCCACCTACTGGCGTGTTGGCATTCCTTTTCTAGAACCTGCGATCTGGCAAAGCCACGTGAACGATAAATCCACGACGGTGGACACTACCAACATGAAAATGAAGGGGGAAATGAGGACCGGTGTAAATGCGGAGTTGCTCATATCTTTTTTCGCCCTCCGAACGGCTGACCTAACGTATTTGTCGCTGAAGATGGTGATCAGAATACCTTCCGGTTGTAGACAATGTCAACACAGTATGTGTGCCTGTTAGTTGCCACGAAAAGGGGCGAGTGTTCGCATTCCAGGTGTTTTTGTATAAGTAAACAAGAAGTTTTGTCACTCACCGGAATACGGACTTTATTCATCTGAGCTTTTGAACTCTTTACTGCATCGACCTGGCGCCGGCATACTGGGCCCTGCGCAGTTACCTCTTGACTGGTGCCCTTGGTGTTTGATTATCCCCTCCCTCCTTTAACTGTTGCTTGTTTCTTCGCCAATTTTACTACATGCAATGGACCTTAGTAAAAGAAAGATCGAAAGTTCAGAAAAATAAGGCCGTGATTCAGATGAACTTACTTCTTCATGTTAATTTTGCTGACGAAACGTCAACATCTCTATTTGCTTCTAGTTGGGAACATCCAGTGATCAAAACCATCGGAGATGCACTGTAGAGTAAATTCAACGCAACTGACAAAACATGGAAGAGTACTAGTCTGATTTGGCCACTCATGTTCTGTCTTATAAGACGTTTACGTTTGGTAAGGCCAAATACGAGCCAGTAGATATTTCGAACGAACTAGATGGCGAAGATCAACGGAAGCTCCATCAGACTAGAAAATTATCGTGGCAGTCAGTGGTTCCAGTGACTTTGCCCGGCTTTGCTCAGCGACTTAAATGAAGAATCCTGTGACAGAGCATAACGTCAACGCAGTCCCTACGAAACTGTGAAATTTCCTATGAATTCAGGCATAGTTATGTCCGAGGAATTGATTTCGTAGAGAATGGCAGAGGAATACAGTGACGCATGTGTGAATGCGCCAATGAAGTCCTTAGGTATGCTCTATCAGGTTGGCGCTATAGGCCTGGTGTTCAGAATTCTTTTCGTGAAGCTCCCACCAATCTTAGGGCCCGCACTATACACCGACGGGGTCAACATGCCAAATGTGGTGACAATTAGCACCTGTGCAAATACGGGTTGTAAAAGCACAGCGATCAGCAGGAGTCACCCCCATCGTCCTCTGACCTTTGCCCCCTCCTCCACAATGCCGTTGCAGCTGAAAATTACTCAGGAAGCGAGGGCTGGCAGTGACGACTCGCTGCCCCTACTGCAAGCCGGTTGACATGAGGGCCCCAGACCAGGGCTATATCTGGCTCATTAACCGTCAGTGCCCAGGCATGCTTCAACCCCTTATTTGAAGTACCCGCTTGCTACCGACCGGACGACGATCTCATGGTTTGCACTCGAAAACTCACAATGAACAATTATTCCGGGTTTTGTGGGCTGACGACGGCAGATAAGCCGAAATAGCAATGCTAATACCAATTACCCTACCTGCATTTCATTTGAATTCACTTGACCCAATTTTGAAATATGCGGCTGCCTCGGTGGTATTCGAAAGCCCTAATATAACCAACGTTGTAACCATTTTAGATACGAGGTTAGACTGGGAGCCGTGTCTTAAATCATACTTGGTTTAGTTACCCGCTGAGCCTACTGCAACGTGTGGAATCCACCAATTCTGACTCCACTATCGCCACCGCTACGGAGCGTGGTGGTAACCACGACTGGGGGCAAAAGCGCGTAACACGATTGTTTGTTATTAAGCACCTCGTTACAGGAAGTTGCTAGCGCGAGTGGAGGCTCCTGAAATTAAACAAATCCAAATCTGATATGCTTTTGTGCATGCCCTGTGCCCTCGGTTGTGGCAGTATCGAGATGTTCGCATAATTATCTGTTTCCTCTAATATCCACAGATTATTTTAAATCTGCCCTCTGCTATCCTCCTCATGTGGAACTTGTTTGCACATGCTCATGCCGAAAGGACTAAGCATGCTTGGGGTATCATTGTTCGGTAGGAAGAGGACATGAAGACAGGAACAGGCACTGCCCGCGGCACAAGTGGCTTTGAGCCAAATCCTGGGTAAGTTAGGTTTAGAGTTAAGGTAAACCTTAGGGTTAGGCTTAAGGTTTTGGTTACGGTCAGGATTATGAGAACGGGTGACAACTGCTTTGAGGGAGACGTAAAATCGAAGAACAGGAGGCTATAGTCGCCTCATCAAAAAATCTGTGCTCAGCAGACATCGTCTGTTGGCTGCTATTGTTTGACTGTCTGCCAGCATGCACCAACCACCAAATCCTCAAAGCAACCCAACATTTACAGCCATCACCTCACCCGAAAACGACTATAAAATTGAGTCGCGAAGAAGAGGACTCTTGGGGATTTTCATTGACGGAAAGTACTTCAGCTAACCACGACCTAGAAACAGGAGCAGGCGTGCGCGCACATATCCGGATGCTGGCAAGGAATGGAATTTACTGAATAAGGGCAGAATATATATGTATCTACAAAGGATGTATATTCAACTAGGGTCATTTATTCCACTTGAAGGCAAGTTTAAGAATGTAAGTTTCCGTGGATTCTCCGGCCACCAGAAGTAGACATTTCAGTGCACCAGCTTCCGAATTTACTAATGGTCTGCCCTGAAATTGTCTAGAAAGAGCGCATTCGAGGAAGGAGGGTTATTTAACAATCCGCTTCCCTTTACAACTTGGTACAGTTTATCGGGTACTAACAGAAGACACATTCTGAAAAATTGAACAGATATGCCAGCTAATTTGGGCAACGTGAGAACAAAAATAATCTGCCCATGTCCCCTTCTCGTCAAAAAGCGTTGACTGTGGAATCGGGAGGACCTATCGATACTTTGCGGGATTCATATACGCCTATGTGGGTCACGTGGTACTACGAAGTCCACAGATTCACCTCCCTTTTCGTGAAAACTACACTTCTCAGATGTCAGATCTATGTACAGTCAGGAGAAAGTCCCAAACAATTTAGTGAGAAGTACCCGGCGTGGGATAAACATGGAATCCTCAGACAAATATATGCTTGGTTCCCTGTAATTGTCAATCTACCAGAAAATACTGCTTTCTTCAGTACGGTCACAGTCTCCTTGATCCCTGGCATCATAAAATGGTCCAACAGGCATGAGGTACACCTCCAGACCGTCCAGGTTAAGGCAGCACCCTGTGTAGTCGACTTAGACTGTGTTGGGAATTTAAATAGAGAGAGAGAGATCAACCACGTTTGCAAGTTATTCATAAGCAACGGCTGCTCGAGAGCAAATCAACCGATGTCATGGCAGGAGTTATAAAAGTTATCACAGCAAACTGTCTTTAACATCCATGAGCACTGCATGCAAAAAACAGCATACCAACGTCCAAGATGTTATTGATCCAGTAAATTGATATCAATTCTGAAGTTATAATTACATCATAATTATCAA
>WEDG01003941.1:0-25486 GCA_017591395.1 Schistocephalus solidus
TGGTGATTCTCTTCTCTATATTAAAGCTTTATTTAAGCACTTCCCATTTGATCTACACGATACGTCATTCTCTGGTAATTACTGTTTCGCATCCATTATCCTGTCGCCCCGGCATAACGTTATTCTCGTATGTATTTATAACCTGCCTTATTCATCATCCGATGATGATGCAAAACTTTGTGACATTTTTAAATTGGTTTCGGAGTCAAATTTGAACATTAAAATAATCTCTGGGAATTTTAATTTTCCCGAAATTGACTGAATTTTAAACTTTTGTCCACCCAGTTGAAAGATCAATATACTAGTTCGTTATCTGTACATTTAAGGATCGCAGACATTTTTGAATTAGCCTCTAAGATTCGGCTTGCACGTGACAGACAAAGGGAATCTTGCGCACACAGCAAGCCACAGCTTAACTGCATTCATTCCCCCGCGCCATCTCTATCCTCTCATTTTCCCTAGAATGGCTCTATCAAACACCCACTGCCACCTATCACACTGTTTTTTCATCCTTCATCTATGCACACCTGACACATAACCCACGCAAACGGACGAACATTATCGATTTCATGTTTAAAATATCTTCTACGTCCCAAAGTTTCCCTTTTAGTGTACTGCTCTGATGACAAGTTATCGAAAGCAACGCGCATGCTCGCCAAGTCGTTTTTTAATTTTTTTAATGGGAATTTTTGCAACTTTAAAACAGTTCAGATATCCCACGATATTAAGGCACTCAATGGGTACCTGCGTTTCAAAACCAAAGTTGTGAAAGCGAAAATACTGGCCAATGTTATTGGGGAAAGCATTGAAAGAAATGAATACCCACATCAATACTGGAGAGCGCTCCGGCGTAGTCATACAGCTATCAGCAAGGAAACCCTGAAGAGATACGCTGAGAACCAATTGAAAAGCCCTCGAATAAAGGTGGAAGAACTAGAGCGTCACGTGTGTCAACGTGCTGCCGTTCTGGATACCCTGACAGAAGATGAAAGACAAGAATTAAGCAGCTATACTTAAACCATAGGAAGAAAGCGTGCAGACGTAAAATAATCATCACTTCTTCAAAGGGTGCAAGAAATAAAGCCAAAATCACGTTTTCCATAAGATCCAGATCGGTACGTCCACAACCATTCCTCTATGGCACTCGATAAATCGTCGCTCGTAGCATCATCCCGAGGTCCAAAATTCTGCCTGCCTCATCTTTATCTTAGTCAATTAGCGTTAGAAACCCATTTGAGAATCTCTTGAACCAAACTGACGATCTAAAGCCCACCTCCTCAGAGAGTGTTCAACACTTTAAATCAATGCTGATGCATTCTAGTTATCAGTACTTGAACAAGAGACCACACATTTTGGGATTGGTAACAAAAGCACGCGTAGAGAAGTTAAAACAGCTTCAAACGAACCAAGACATTCTGATAACAAGACCGGATAAAGGAACATGCATTTTTAACGACTATATAACGAAGATGCACTCTATACTATCCAACCAAATGAAATTCAGGAAAGAACATAAAGAAAAGGATTGCACCAATGAAGTAGAGGCACTATTGACTGACTGCTTAAAAATACTCCATGCAGGTGATTTTCTAAGCGACCGTGACCTCAAACGACTCAGACCACTAGGTACACATCTCCCTCTTCTCTATGGTCTACCGAAGATCCACAAAGAAAGCTTGCCACTTAATCCGATTTAAGATATGCCAAACTCTCCTTATCATGCAATATCAAAGTGGTTATCGGAGAAACTAAAGCCTCTGCAACGTCAGCTAACTCCACGTAGCTAACGTTTTACCTTCGAATTTATCGAAGATGTCAAAGACCTTAACTGAAACGGTATGATGATGCTATCTACGGATGTCTCATCCCTTTTTGCAAACTTTCCTCTCCTACTGGCCGATTACCTCGGTGAATTCCTATCGACCAGTGAGGCAAAAAACAGGAATACCGACAAATTAATTGAAATAATTATTACTATGATGCACGTTAACATGATTTGGAGGCCGAACTTATAAGGCGCCTGAAAAGGTCCCTCGAAGTCACCTGCAAGAAGGTTCAAAGGCACGTCCCTGAATTATCTTTCATGTTCAGTTGAATTGCTTTCATAATGCTTAACTGTCTATTTTTAGAATGCCACCCAGGACTAGCCACCTCCAATCCAAACCCCCATCTTGACAACCCGCCTAACCACTGATTGAACGTATTCCACAACCCTGTATTTTTTATATTAAGTAGACTAATATATATTATCGTACATATATTATTATGGACGTTTTATAATACACATTTTTTATGTTTCCCATCAACTGTGTGTTTACATTTTTTTACAAAACTTTGAGAAAAGGGGAAAATGCGACTGCAGTGGCGTATACGCGAGCTGAATAGGATGGGAAGTAATGGTTACGTAGTTGGCGGTCACGGTAAAGACATAATAATGGGCGTTCCGTATGTATTCGTTTTTAATGGGGGGTAGTGTAGGAAGTATCCGACCCTTTTTCGTCTATTTCGACAAATCTCGACATGTCGATATCAGTCATATATCGGCAGAGGTCAAAGTCGATATACAGTCGATATATGTATCTCGACATGTCGATATCCGAGCGATATACGACTGATGTAGATTGCTATTAGGGGTTAAATGTGCATTTCCTTTTTCCAACCAGCTATACAGACAAATAGACGGCTTTGACATGTGCTCGCAACTTGGACCTCTCCTATCCGATGTCTTTATGGGCAAGCTGGAGAAATTTGAGCTAAGCGAACAGATCAATAAGCTAAGACACGATGACCGATACGTCGACGATATTTTTGCGATTATCACAGAAGAAGGAAATGTAGATGAACTTTTAAAACACTGTAAACTAAGCACATCCATCAAGCAAATTCACTTTGGAGGTGGAAAAAGCAAATTCACTCCCTTGCTTGGACGTCCTTTTAAGCAGAAGCCCTGACGGCAGCATCCGAAGGAGCGTTTATCGAAAGAAAACCTGGTCTGGTCAATATACGAAATTTGGCAGTTTTGTACCTCTCCAACGGAAACGCAATCTTGTCCATTGCTTAGCGCAAAGGGCTATGAAAATTTGCTTGAACATAGGGTCAAGGAGGAGCTTGGGAAAATCCAGAACCTACTCCGAGAGAACGGATACCCGATCGGTTTATTAAAAAGCATCTTGTCGCCAGACCGGTGAAACGTTCCCAACTTACTGTGGGAAAGACAAATCTATTCCTCAAAGTCCCCTTTCAGGGGGATGCGGCTAGTGAACTCCTGAAAGGACGCCTTAACGAAGCCGTTACACAAACGTTCCCAGCAGCGAGACTTCATATAGTGTTCTCAACAAACCCTTTTTTACGAGGCGGAGGAAAGGATAGGTTGCCGGCTCAGCCCACATCCAATTGCATTAACTCATTTACTTGCTCGTGTGGAGCAGGTTATATTGGTCACACGAGCCAGTGCCTGTCCAAATAGAATAAGGGAATACCTCCCAGCATGGCTGAGCAAAGAGGAAGTCAAGAGCAAAAAAAGCACCATCCCTGCACATATTGTTGAAACTGGACATAGCTTGGGCGCCAACGAAACTTTCTGTGTAATTTATAAGGTCACAACAAACTACACCAAGCCACTGCGTCAACGTCTCCTAGCAGCAGCAAAATTGACTGCCGTTAGGTTGAAGAAGTCGGTCTTGTGTGCACGAAAGAACCTTTCACGAGCTCCGCGCTTAGCTTTGCCATAAGGTTGCTTAACTGCATGCATTCCCCTGCGCCATCTCTGTCCTTTCCTTTTCCTTTGAACGGCTCTACCAAACACCCACTGCCACCTATCACACTGTCTCTTATCATCCTTCTCCTATGCTCACCTCTTACATAACCCACACAAACGGAAGAACATTTTTGATTTCATGTTTTAAATATCTACTACGTTCCAACGTTTCCCTATAACGGTACTGCTCTGAAGAGAGGTTATCGAAAGCAGCCCATATGCTTGCCATGTCTTCTTTTGTATCTTTTAATTGGAATTTTCACAATTTTGAAACTCTCTTAGTCAAACCCCACTCTGTTGTTTACGACGAGTTCCTCATCTCTCACCTCCCAGATGGTTATCAGCCACAGCTCTGTCTGTTATATTATCTCTCACATGACTAGGAGCGTTCCGAATCCTTATACTTTGTCACAAACGTCGCAGTTATATCCCACTGCATCGTAGTAATCCCATCATCTCTAGCTATTATTTTTGGAGAAGCAGTTTTTTCTTCTAGTTTCTCTTTTTAAATTGGCGGCTCGCTGATCTCTGCTCCCAAGTTAACTGCAGGAGTTTTTTTACAGCTTCTTTCCTAGCTCACCGTATATTCCAAAGATTGTTGACTGTTTAAAAAAATTTGAATCGTTCTGAATCAGTTGTGCCTACTATACTACTCCTATCTGCTGTTCATATGGCTGTTCACATAGTTCAATACAGTTCAGTATATTTAAGAGTAATAGGCATTGCTTTTGAAGACCCTATTAATATAAAATATTTAACTGCAATTTTGCAGTCAAAATAAACGTCATTGCAAATTAATGAATAACACATTCAAGTTGAAAGAAATTTGTTTTTCACAATGGAATCTGCCTACAGTCATCCTGAAGTTTCGATGATTACGTATGTCACATAATAGATATCACCGTTATCTGTATGCAGTTGCAAAGCTTTTTTATGATGTAGCAGTTCCTTCCTGCAAGAATGAACGGTAATTGTCAATTGAATATAAATGCAGTTTATGTTTGAATGTGGCAGTGGTATCCGTCCGTATGACGTCCGCTGGGAGTTCGATCCAGACACTGAAAACTCGCTGCGAAAACGAAGGATGGCGAATATCCAGGTTGTATAAGGCTCATCGAAGATATTCCAGTTACAATAAATATGTTATTATGAAGCATTGAGTAACATAGGCACATGAAAAGAACATAGATTTGAACACTGGGATCTAGGCGCAGTCATCCTGAAGGATCAAAGATTACCTATATCCCCGTTATCTGTAGGTATGTGCGAAGCTTTGGTGTAATGTAGCAGTGTCTTCCTGGAAGAATGAACGGTATTTCAAGCACTTTTCCACCTCGTATTTATTTTACCCGCTATACTATGTTTGTAATGATGGGGCCTTCTGGGCCTAATATATACAACACATTTTTTTATTCAAAGGCTCGTCTGATAAATTTCAAAATAAACATGACCGACTTGACCACCTTCGGGTAGTTCAGGGCTGATTTGGGTTACGAAGTCAATATAGATGTCAGGCACCATTTTGCCTTCATCGAGGGCTTTTGTCCAGCGTTAAAAGGAGAAGAGCAGATTATTAAGACAAGATCAACAACTGCGAAAGCCGTGTAAGGCATAGGAGAGGAGGTGATTCTGTTCGATGAACTGCATCAACGCTTTCTTTATGATTTTCTAAATTATTTTGGCAACAAAAAGAGGTAAGAAGCACTGGTCTGTAGTTATTAACAGACGCTCAAAATCCATTCTTGGATAACAGAATGATGATTAAGAATTTCAATCGGAGAGTAGAAACCCAGTAGCAAACGACGCTTGGAAGAGTAATGCACGTGATTTGTCAATGTCAGAAGCTAACTCCTTCAACACCCTGGCCGAGATTTCATCGGGGCCTAGAGAGGTTAACACTTTAAAGTGAACCAGATCTTCATGAATGATTTCTTCGATTGAGATGATTGTTTCAAAAGTATAAATTACCTTGGCCTCATTAGTGGGTTGGAAAATGTCAGTTTCTGTGTGTCTGACGGACCGGAAAAACGGAGAAAGATGTCCCGCCTTACCCTTGTTCTCTATAATTTACGAACCCTTGAAGGTAACATTTATATGTTGGAGAATGAAACCATCTAAACCTGAATAATCGGAAGTAAGGGAATCGAATTTTTAATGAACCATTTGGACAAAAATGCACCGGGACTAAAAGCAGTCAACATCGCGTTGGCTGTGGGATTTCAGCTTACGTCCTAAAGGCTTAAATGTTGCGCACTTACATAAGCATTACGGAATTTTATGCGCGGATTTCAGAGGAGTTAGTCAACTGGCTAGTCATTTCTCTCTAATCATCTAACTTTGCTCAAAATATGGTGGATCAAAGGCAGGACTAAACTGTACTTTGACAGATGGAAACGTCTAAAATCCTGTACGGCCTTCGACGAAAAGTCAAAGAAAGGTAAACTGCATAAATGGTAGCAATTATTTTCTTATGTGAGATAAAATGGAAAGATGCGTGTTTTTAAAACCACTTAACGTTCAGCAGGGCAAACATTCATCTATAAGTATACAAAGAAACCAGGGCTGGCAGTTTTGGTTTCTACCAAACTGTTTATTGAATTGCTTAGGCGCTTGGTAATTTCTTACATCCTTTGTAACACACCAGCTCTACTCTCCGTAGCCTTTAACTACTATTTACCAACATAGTGTTGGTGTACATAGGAGTGATTAACTGCGCTGTCTAGGCTCTGAGTTGTCACTTCCCAGGCTTCTGATAAGGCTTCCCCGCTCCAGCGGCGTTCAAAAGCGACATAGACGCTGGCAAAAAATAATACCATATATTCACTTAAATACGGACTAAGAGAACGACTGGGGATTTCAGCGGATATTAATTTTGACCGCTGATAATAATAAGCCTCAGGCATCTTGATGGGAAATCATAATTGTTATCCTGGAGTACAGGAACCTGCAAGATTTTGTTCCTCAGATAAATAAGTATAAATGTGATTCAAACGAATCGAGTAAATGAGCTGCAGGCAAAGGAGGAGTTGGTAGCCCACAATCCGCAAGAGCCAATAATATCACAACAGGATTACCGTTAGAATTTATCGACAGGGAAGGAGAGAAACATTATTAAAAAATTAAAGTAAGCTTAAACGTGCAATGATGTACACAAAGCAAGGCAGCATTTTATGATAGTTTTATTGCTCAATCTTGTAAGGTGGAAAATAATTAGCTTTCTGAGAGCATATACCAAGTCAAATCATCTCAACTAAGGGAGGAAAATCAAGGCTTTCGATATTATTTCGGGTACAGGTTTCTTGATAAACCAGATAATTGCTCAGATAATGCTTATTTCCATGCAAGTAATGTACAGAATGGACAAAATTAGTTCAGGCTTCTGAATTGATACAATACTTGATCTCATCTTGAGCTACTTAACGTTTGAGTGTTTTCCTGTATACTATATCTCGCCGCTGAATAGAACTTTGTTTTCTTTCGCGCTTTGCCTTTAGGTGTGTTTAGTTTATTTTTTATTTTGGGGTACTCGCTCTTGGTTTAACTGTTTCATTTAATTACTCCCATTTAATCGTGTTGTGTTTTTATTAATGAAGATACTGTTTTAACACTTAATAGTTTTTGTCTTTGAGCGCTAACATGCACAATGCTAGCAGCTGCTACCCTCTAGGGCGTTTAGCAGATCTGAATAGGTCATTTGACCCAATTGTGAAAAAATAGGTGACCTCGGTGCTGTCATGACTTCGAATCACACCGAGGTCGCCGAGTTTTTCACAACTGTCCGATGAATTATTCAGATCTGATAAGCGCCCTACAAATTAATTGCGCCTGGTAGTCATCTGGTGGGTTCTAGATTGGTTACTTAAGAAATTCGGCGTTGGTAGTCAGTTTAATATATCAGAGTTGATGGATTCTATACGTTGCAGTAGGATGAGCATGTAACTTGACCTAAATGTGATTAACTGAGCGGCTCCCGATGGGACTTCGTAGTTTAGGTGGCTGCAGCGTGGGCTGTACTTAAGTCTTCCCCCTTACTGCCGTGGGTTCGAACGCCACCTGTGTTGCCGACTCTTTTACATCTGGGTCAGATGAATTATTCAAATCTGCCTTCCAACTATTGAATGACCTCCAGATGTTGGCAATATTATATCATAAGTGTTCAAAAATCTAAGTTCCCACCGTTATTTTTCTTGAAAATGTTCGTTGTTCTTAAAATATCAGTTAGGCGAGTACTCTGGGTCAGGTAAAGTTTCATTTTCAAGTATACGTAATTTTGCAATTTCACGAAGGGGTGGTACTGCTTTAGCCGAAACCGTAAGTAATTTGAACTACAGTAACAACTCTGCCGTAATGTCTGGATGGAAATAAATACTATGGGACGGTTGGGTAATCATGACCCAGTCTGAAGTGCCAAGCATCTTCGCCTACTTTTTCTGACGTTAATCAATTAAATCAGTCATTTCTGCAAATTCTAAAGGCAGTTAAATGCCAGCTGCTAGGCTTCTAGGTGTCACAGGTCCTCCAGAGGTCTTTTCTGCAAAATGCCTGTTTCTTGTTACACTGCATTTCGTGAGTTAACAAGTGTGTGTTCACTCTACAGCGTCTGATTTCTATTATGGTAAAAACAATGCGTACTTCCATCTAAAGTGGAGAAATTAATTGCGTTTAGTAGTACACCAGCTTGGTTCCAGTATTTTCAGTCAAAACATGCTACGCCTTACTTTCCTTTACTTGCGAGCTGCTTCTGCCTGACCTACTTTACACATGAGGGCAAATACTTTGTATATCATGATCACTTCATCATTTTATTTAAATGCCTGTATCTTCCCCGACCCTGTTTAGAGCTGTTGGTAATTTCTTTTATTTGTGCAAAGACCATGATCACGCCAAGGAAGGTTTGTAAGACTGATTGTTCGTCCTGGATAAATTCTACGAAATTGTCTGCGAAGTACTCTCCATTTTCGACAAAGTCACCAAGGCTTATTTTCGCAATTCTTTGTGAGCAGCCGGCTTGTGTGTTCTCAACTAAATCGATCTTTTCAAGAGCGCTACTGAGCAAATATCACCGTCAGTTCAAACGTTTACTGGCAGAAGGGATCGTTTAAATTAGTATTCTTTTTATTCTAAAAGTTCTAGTTTAAATTACTCCCTTTTGTTGTTACTTTCCCATTTTTTAGAATACTTAGAACAGTAGTTTGGTAGGTTTATTCGTGATAGGGAACTCAGTTTGTTGACTACAGTTAATCATGCAGAGAGCCTTACTCATAGTATATTTTTTAAATTACAAACCTATCTGCGCAGCCATAGCAGACATTTAGTGGAATTTGCATGCAAAAGATATTTCGCAGACAATTGTCTTTAAGTGGAATGGCTGAGCTTTTTGCAATTTTGACAGAATCCGTGTTTGTAAGATAATTTATAAAGATGGTTATGCTCCCGAAATGTTGGACCTAAATCTCCTGTTTATTTTGGTCGTCTAGAACCCCTGCAGGGAGTTTTCTTGAGATCTTGGATGTAATGATCCATCCATTTCGATTCTTTAGCAATTTTTTCGATGGAATTACCGCGATAATTGCATCCACACGGTCGTTGTTGATGCTTAACATCACAAAAATTTGCTTTTCTGTCCCTTCCCTACCACTTTGTCGTGTACTGCGTATCGCAGGCTATCCTCATTCTACTTCATTTATATAATTATCGGCCTTACTAAACGTGTCCTACCACCCAGTGTTTCTTCCAATTGCCCTTAATTTTGCCCACATTCCATACACTAGGGTAGCAAGTCCACACAGGACAGCCTAAAAATCTAGCAAACCGCTGCAATGTCTTCTCGTATGCAGTCCACTCGGGCCGGAATAACTGATCTAGGTCGTATGGCTCAAGAGGTAGGTTCTGCGTCGCTATTGATTTTAATTCACATCCCCTAAGGCGGAGGCCCAACGTGATGCCCAGCATCAGCTGACTTTCGAGGCCAGGAAAATACTTAATGAAGAAAAAGAACGTCAACGCCAACAAGTAAATCTTTTTGTTCGCTTTGCATTATGCTTTATTTATACTCCTGGATTTGAATTTGTTTTCCAATTCCCTTTTATGACGACGAGTGTTTCCATTGCACCCCCTCCCCCCCTGTAGGAAGAGGGTAGCGATGATGGTACTTGCCCTCGGGAGGAAAACGGTCAGGTAAGCACTTTAATTTTTTCCATTAAACGCTGTTTCTCTCCCCCTAAGAATTGTTTGTCCTTATTTTCACTAGGATAGTGAAGCTTCCGATATGGTGGATAAAAATCTGCGCCGATTCGTCCTAATTGCTAAAATCTCTCGGCTTACTTAAAAGAGGGCGAACCCTAGGCTTTATAAACTAAAGCTCAACACATCCATTACGGATGTTTTAAAGTGATAAGTTGGCTCCATCTTAAGAAGATCATAGAAGAGCATTCTTAACTGGTTGTCTTATATGAGCTTCTTGTGCATACAGCCTAACTAGGACTGGAAACGGTGACTGGACTGCGTACGCCTGTGGCTTCGCTGCATCCAGTTTGCGACGTGTTCGGCTACTCATCCCTCATAATCACTTTACCTTACGTACTGGGCGATTTTCTGCGCAAATCTTAAGCATTTTGGTAATTGGCAATTCGAGCTGTCAGGGGTCTATGTAGGCCCCTATCTAGGGATACTGCTGTCTACTCCACTTCCCCTGTTTTGCCTTATGGCTGAACACTTCGTATTTATGTTTACACTGTAGGGCCATGTGGAGTCGATTTCCTCTCGATTCAGCAGTCGGCAGTCTTCACTGGACCCCACCTCTCTCACCAGCAACAGTTACTACACATCAGATGCACGGGAGTTGCGAAAGCAATTGCGACTGTTGGAGGACAAGTACAAGGACGTGATGGTTGTCAATGCCCAGCTTGACGGTGATAAACAGCTCTTAAGGTAAGTACTGTATGCGCTGTGCACACTAGGCCGACATGTTTGTTTAGGCGGACTCAAACGGCTCGGTTTTCATCCTAAACCCTAACTTGACGTTGAATTTCATATGTGGGGAACTTTTCATCATCCGTAACCCCTCTTCTATAATGCTTTTTTTGCGTCATCCTAAGCCAATAAAAGGCAATGTTGAGTCCAGTCTGCTTCTTACGACCATTTTTCCTTTTTATTGTATTATTCTTGTGCTCGCAATTATTTCAAACCTTCCTGTAAAGGATGAAATTGCTGAATAAACTCTCTTTACCCTTCTGACAACTAAGTAGGCTACAGTAAGAACGCATAGCTTCCATCTGACGCGATTACTTTTACTTGTGACGGCGTCCATTATAAAGGATTTTGGTCGGTTCCATGTCATCACCATGACGGCTCACATACATCCTAGTATGCGGGTAGCAGATTTCTATGCTACGTTGGCCCATTTAGTACATCAGTTCGACCTTGCTAAAGGTTGGTTTTTACTTCCTTTATCCACTTTTTGGCAACCTTGATCATGTTGTCAGTAATAGCATGTTTCTGGCAAGCTAACACCCCGGCAGAATTCGTCTTCACGTCGGCGCGGCGTATGGTCGAATCAAATAAGTTGGGGAGCGGGGATGAATTCAGTTGACGACTCGAGCTCCTGACTGTATAGGCTCAGAGGTGCGATCAGAGATAGGAATTCGGGATTGCAACAGAGACACCATCGATTGAACACTTGCAGACTGTGTGTGTCGTCGGCGCGCGCAGGCTACGCCTCAAATCCAAAGAGCCTGTCTTTAGAGACGCTTTCTGTACTCGCAAGCTAGTTTTTAATACTGATCTCACGCCGAGTTCAGAGCCTTTGACGATGTCGGACGAAGGCTGTGCCTGTCTTGTTGATCTGATGTTCGACTTCATTCTTGTCTCATCGGGTTGGCAGAGTTCTCTACGCAGGCGACAGATGTTATCCACAAACTTGAATTTTACCGACTATCGGGACTAAGTTTGTATCTCAGACCGCAAGGACTGAGCCGGTCATAAGTGCTGCTATGTGAGAGATTGTTCATCAATCTTGGATGGAATCATGAACAGTCACCCTAATTATTTCGCATTACGCCCACAACCACTGGCAGTACGGGTAACGGGGTGTATGCAGGCCAAGTATTTTCGATCACCACATGCGCGCGCATATGTGTGAAAAAATAACGGTTTTCACCGGGGTGGATGAGCGGGTGGGATGCTGCAGCAGTCATGGGCTGCGGATTTGAAGAGTGAGGGAGCGAGGTAGGGCCACGATCAAGGTTTACCAAGGTAGTGAGAATGTAACGTGGGGTTATGGGAAAACATGCCGTACTGTGCATCATGTGCTAGGGATCTGGGGATAGAAGAAGCGATAGGGCCTGCTCGTAAACTTTCCTAGCACTAAACAAGATCGACATACGAAGAAAATTGTCAGGTAGGAGTGGCTTTTACCGAGCTTACCAAGTCGCAGAATGGCATGCGAGCGCCATTCCAAGGCCTTCGCAGGGCGTGTGAAATACTTTATAGAGGCAGACTTATATAGCATCCACCGCATTCTGTCCTCCTTGGCCCACATTACTCCTGCGGCAAGACAGTGAGGAAGACTGGGATCTCACCTGGTGGCAGTCCACCTTGTGAAGGAGCCATTGCAGCCTGACTCTCAGTCCTGAGAAGGACCGGGTTATCCCATTAGTTGTCAACATGAGGCTTTCCGCATAGGCACAGAATCTCTGTTGGATCTTGGCGGAGTGGCCGTTGTAGAGCTTAAGAACTTAACGTTTGCTACGGTGTTTGTCAGTTCAGTTGGGCTATGGAACTGCTTGATCCTATTATTCCTCTTATCTCCTCTGCATTGGGAGCAAGGGTTAACCAACCCCTTCGCTGGATTATATTTTCCTATCGGTTTCTCCGATAGCCGTTACTCTCTAGATTGCCATTAAGGAAACTGACCTCATCTTTCCTATCAGCGAAGCACATGTTCATGGTCACGAGGAAGTAGGCGCAAAACTAGGTCTCTCTTTGTCTACCTTGGAGTAAACTTTCTGGATTTTAGGTACTGTCCTTTCGGACTAAGCTTGGGGGTAAATGGGTCTCCGAATGGAGCGGCTTTTCTTCTTCCTTCACACCTCTTTCCGTTTTCTTATTATGTAAACAACCACATCCTTTTTTACCCATTACCTTAATGACCTGTTTATGTGCTTTTCAGTTACACCGTGGATCTCCTCAAGGATAAGCTCGAAGACTTGACTGAGTCAAACCTGTACAACCAAAGATGTGCGAATGAGCGCAAGAAGGTACGTTCCCCGTGTACCGTATTGTCGCTTTTCCAAAGGAACCACGTCCATATTGCTGTCGTCGTTACCATTGTTGTTGGTTCTGATTTTGTCGTCTTCGTCTACCGGCTGCTTACAACGTCATGCTTGTCTGAGCACGTTGAACTGGCTCACTACTCAGCTGCCTCACTCTATGCGTGGCGCCGATAACGGCAACGGATGGCTCTGACCATGTCCATGTGAGGGCTGGGCTACAACACAGATGACTGTTTTCGTTGAAAAGGTACAACCCGTCTCAAGGAACTTGCCAGTGACTTAGGTTGTCCGCAACCACCATACCGCAATGACGCCAACAAGGGTCGCTTTGAGTTATCATCATCCATTGAAATCCGCCAGTCAAGTCTAAAGCAGACTCCTCATCAACCTGCCCCTCTGAGGGGATACGCAGGTTTTCCTTTCTAGAGAAGCTATCCGACTGGTTGATACTGTCGCTTGCTTTTCTTGTCCATACCAGAACGTCAGAACACCACAACGAATGGCTGGCGATCAGAAGCGCGCACTTCGGCAAATGCGGTATCCAAAGGTTGCAGCTGTTTGTAAACGCAAGGAAGTCCTTTACTGTGCCTGCCAGGGCTGCGTCTAAATCAACCAAGATGCGCTCATAGCGTCACCGGAAAACCCAATCATTCTGTACAGGGAGTATTTTTTCCCAGCCTAAGAACACTGTCGCCACGTCTTCCCAGTGGAAGTCCACCATATGCGGAGGAGATCCTCTATGCTATAGCGCAACTTAAATCTCGCAAAACACCACGTCATCTGGTGGCTATCTGCGTGTAATGTCATGCAATGGTAACTGTCCCTATTGCTTGCCCATGGGACCCAAATTTTCTAAACGAAGACGGCGCGCACAGACTGCTGTGGCGTCATCGTTACGCTTACTTTCAGGGTAGGTGATAAATCATTGTATAGGGACCAGCGTGGCACTCGTTTCCTTGACACGCCACACAACTACCCTTACTAGTGTCTACCTGTACGGCGACACGCAGACAGGAATAAGGCAGGGACTCATTCGACTGACGGAGGATGCATCGATCAGCTATTAATCGAACACTCGAACATCGTCACTGCCACCAGCAGCCCACTGCCTGCCCACTGGATTCACATCCACTAGCTGATAAACGCTCAAAGATCGCTAACGGAACTCCCTCGTCTCGTTCTGCCTTGGGGCTCACTCGTGATCCCCGCCAGCAGCCGCACAGTGGCTAGTATCATGGGCAGATACCAATGGCCGGCAAAGACAAAAAAGACTGGAATGGCCATTTCTGATTTATTAGCCATCATCAGCTTGCCATACTCAACCCCAGGTGGTGCACCACCCGAGGCTCGAACCCGCGACCTGTTGGTAAGAAGTCCAACGATTTAATCATTGAGCCGCGGATGGTGCACCATCTGGGGTTGGGCATGCCTGGCTGATGACAGATAACCATCCAGAAATGGCTATTCCAGTCTCCTTTGACTTTTACGGTAATGTTTAAGTTTATTATCACTGGACTAAGACCATGGCCTATTTGGGTAGCGGTGGTAGGGCTTTATCATATTTTACCTTTGGCTGTCCGGAGGGGTTCACGCACATGGTGCGTCAGCTTCATGACGGGAGGATGGCGCGCGTCATTGACAACGGGACGGTATCCGAAGCATTCGCAGTGACCAACGGAGTAAAGTAGGGCTGCGTACTGGCCCCACACCCTCTTCAGTCTTATGTTCTCTGCTATGTTGATGGACGCCTATCGTGATAAGCACCCTGGGATCTGGGCACCTTCTCAACAGTCGGCGGGTGCAGGCCCGAACGCGCGTGTCTACGACTACAGTTCATGACTTGCTCTTCGCGGACGACCGCGCCCTGAACACTTTGACGGAGGAGGACATGTAAAGAAGCATGGACCTGTTCGTCGCAGACTGCGCCAATTTTGGATTAACAATCAATACAGCCAAAACGGTGGTCATGCACCAACCGCCATCCCTCGCGGAATACATTTCACTCTGAAGCAATGTCAATGGCTCTCAACTCAAAAATGTGGAAACCTTTGCTTATCTGGGAAGCACACTGTCACGCAACACGAGAATCAATGACAAGGTTTCTCAACGGATCTATGAAGCCAGTCAGGCCTTCGGTCGGTTGCAGGCCTCCGTTTGGAATCGCCATGGTATTCATCTGAAGACAAGACTGAAGATGCACAATGCCGTCGTCTTGACGACGCTCCTTTACGGAGCGGAGACCTTGACCGTCTACTCGAGCGAAGCCAGGAAGCTGAATCACTTTCATCTCAGCTGCCTCCGCAGAATACTGAAGCTGAGATGGCAAGACAGGATCCCCGACACGGACGTCCTTGAGCGGACCGGAATCCTCAGCATCCACGCCATACTGAGGCAACTGCGATGGAGCGGCCACGTGGTAAGAATGGACGACGAGTGACTACCCAAACGACTTTTCTACGGTGATATCACTACGGGTGCCCGTTGACAGGGAGGCCAAAAACGACGCTGCAAGGACACTTTGAAGAAATCTTTGAAGCAACTGCAAATCAACCCGGTGACCTGGGAGGACCTCGCCCAGGATAGACCAGCATGGAGAAGATCCGTGAAGATTGGTTCAGCAATCTATGAGGCCAACCGGATCGCCGCTGCTAAGGCCAAAGGGCGGCTCACAAGTCACAAGCACCGCGCATCAACACCGCCAATGCCCAAGTCCTGCCAACGTGCCCACGCTGTCAACGCACATTCCGCTTGCGAATCGGCCTGGTAGGATATCTTCGAACTCAATGCAACAAAAATCTCATAACATAAACCTCTGTCACACCTGCCTCAGACCCCACGACGTCGACCACCCCAACCACTGATAACCACTTCATCCATGCCCCGCCGCCCAGGATCACCGACACCATCCTTCCTCCTCCACCCCCTGCGCCGATAACGGCGACGAACACCACTTGCCCCACTCCCGCCACCTTATTGGCCACCTCCAATTACCTGCCACCACCACCACCCCCAGTGCCAGCGATGGGGACTCGGTACTAACCTGTCCTCATTGCGATCGCTCATTCACCTCACACATCGGCCTGGTCGGTCACTTTCGAATCTATCGCACAGAGACTGGCAAACTAGTTCCTGGAGCACCAACATACACCCGCCGCATTCGACGCACATTAACAAACCGCATGGGCCTACGAGGTCGCATGCGTCTCCATGAAAAATTGTGGTGGAACACCCCGTACCATACCATAATACTACATTTCCCCTCATCAGCCTCTGCACCTCACATATTCCGATGCAGCACCACAAAAACATGTTCTCAGTCTGCATAAGTGTTTGAGCGGGAAGTATGGTCCTCGGCTCCTTCTCCATGTGGCTCTTCTGTTGCATGTGTGATCTGAGCTTGAAAATATCACGGGGTGATAAGTGCCGTGATTTGAAAGGTTGCCAACTGACAATTACACTCAAATCTCGCATTCAGTACATTGTGTGTTGTGTGGAGTGGCTGACTGGTGGTCTGAGAGTCAGGTTGGGATGGCCCCTTCTTAACGTGCCCTCTTGCTATCTCACACATGTGAGATGTAAGCCGTTCAACCCCCTGTTGTGTGAAATCCTCGTGCTTCTGTTTGGGGGGCCAGGTCGTGTACTTAGTACGCCTAACGAGGTCACCAGCAGCTGCGCCTACTTCCGCATCAGAAAACTGACCGGTTTGGTCGTTGGTTTGATTGTGGGGGTGGGGGAGAGAGTGAGGTCGATGGCTCAGCGCATTTTCCTCACTGTAAACAATCTGACGCGCTTGAATCTATCACTGTGCGCTAAAAGCCGTGGCTTTGAAGGTTGCCAACTGACGGGATAACTCGGACCGCGTGGTCAGCCCAGTGTGTGTTTTCTGTGGAGTGGCGGACTGAGAGCCAGGCTGCAATTTGTCCTTCTTAATGTGGCCTTTTGGCACTCCCACTCTGTGGGATCCGAGTCAGGTGTGGTGGTACGCCCAGGGGCAGCTCCGGCCGCGCCAGCCACCTGCGTCCACTCCAGCCTCAGGTCTTATTGACTCTGTCATGACACCGGGCTCAGGTGGGGGAGGAGGAGAGAGTGTGGTAAAATATATTTGCTCTATTAGCTTTTTTAGTTAATCCCAGTGTAGTGTGCGCACTTAAAGTATGTCGGCAAACTCAGAATCCTCACATTCCATTTTGGATGGAAGGCATTAAGCAGGCGGGGTTTTAGTATTAATCAGCGGGCGGTCTAATCACAAGATGCCTCATACGCTTCAAAAGCTGGCCTTTCAATGAGCATTTTTTGATCTACCTACAGAAAGGAATCACCGAAAGTGACGACATAATTAGGGCGTGCATTTTCTCTTGGTCTCCCATGCCTGTTTGAGGTGGGTGTTATTTTTCAAGGTAGGTGCAGAAACACCCGTTCTTGCACTCATTCAAAAAATAACCTGTCATTAGCAAGAAGTCATCTTAAATCCTTGCATTAAGCGTGACTCATGCAAATGTGACATTGATAAGTGTGCAAATACGTTGCTATCTACGTACTCATTACAGCGTCGCAAACTTTCCTTAGGACTGACGGGTGTCCTCTCAGCTACACTACGCCCCTGCAGCCTTGATGTAGGAACCAATTTCCTATGCATTCATCCAATAAAATACAGACACTCCTCAACTTATGAACTTTCAAGCTTACGAACGAAGACTATGTGTGCATTACTGGATCACTAGTACGTTTTGCGTAAGAAGACATGTGTATTGAGTTATTACCCTGCTTACCTATGGATCTAAATTTGAATAGAGTATAGTATCTTGTGAATGCTCTTTAATAATGACTTACGAATATTTTGAATGGCTAAGTCCACAAGGATGGGCGTAATTAAAGAAATAACTTCAAATGACACCATTATTTCGTCATTTGAAATTTAAAGTCTTTTATCTTCTCTAGAAACTGCAGCGCGTCTTGGATAGAAAATTCTTACTGAGAACTTTGAATTCTCTATCCGAGACGCGCTACAGTTTCTGGAGAAGATAAAAGACTTTAAATTGCAAAGGATGAATAATTGTGTTATTTTACGTTATTTCTTTATTTACGACCGTCCCTCTGAGCTTATCGAAGACCTGTACTACAGAACGCCTACAGGCCTACTCTACTCTGCGGACGTCCTCCTTGAACTCCTCGATATTTGCCTAGAAACAAATGTTTCCTTTGCCGAAAAATACTATCGATAACTAAAAGGCGCCCTTATGGGACCGCCAAGATCCGTTTTTTTGGCAGTGGCTATGATGCAGACACTAGAGGCTACAGCTCTCCCAAAATTAACCCGAGATTGTGCCTAAGCTACTTAAACCATAAATTTGTTATCATCGAAAGAGACCAACTTGAGCCACTCCACAAAACCCTGGACTCCACATTCCCAGAAATTCAGTTCACCTTTGAAACGAAAGTTGATGAACGACTCCCGTTCTTAGATATCCGCGTACATAGGAAGACAGACGGGACATTACATACCTCATTCTATAGTAAAGATACATACTGCGAGGTCGTCTTACATTTTGGGAGTAAGCACCCCATGTCTCACAAACGCAGCTCTCTTAAAAGCTTGCTAAGTCGAGCAAAAACTCACTGTTCCGATGAAGAAAAATATCGAAACGAAATAAAATACATTTTTAAACTATTTTCTCAAAATGGATATCCCCTGACTTTGTCCGTTTATGCAGGCGGTGACAGCAACTCAAAGAAAAAGGTATTTCCAAAGCCATGACCTCTCAGGCGTCAAAACCAACAAACTGGTGAACCCTCCCGTATGTAAAGAATGTTTCTGAGTTCCTCGAAAGACAGCTCAAGGAACGCCCTATACAAATAGCGCACAAACCTACAACGACTTTGCGCACCCGGCTTGTACACTCTTAGGACAGGCTTGGCTATTTCAACAGAAAAGAAGTCGTCTACAGAATACCGTGTACCAGTTGTGATGCAGTCTATTGTGGCCAAACCGGGAAATCGCTATCCACCCGCTTCCATAAACATAAGTTAGTGTTGAGGAGACGAGACCCCTTATCTCAGATAGCCATGCACACACTGGACACAGGATCCCTTTTTGCATGGGAGGATACCTACATCCTTGGCGCCTGCCCAACAAGGAGGGGCTGCGAATTCCAGGACACACTACACTCAGACGAAGCATGCATTTACTGGCATATCGATTTGGACGAACTGGGTTACCAACCTCGAAAAGTTACATAATACAATTATTTTGCTCCCAAAGGGCTTAAGCTTAGTTTAATTAAATTTCTTTAGATGCCGATGGATATATATATATATATATATATATATATATATATATATATATATATATATATATATATATGGCAAAGACGTTATACCGTACTTCCGACATAGATACTAGCTAAAAGCCCAGACACGTGTTTCGCCGATGTTTCTGCTGCTGTGTGACACAGCAACGAGGGGTTCGGCTCCTCAGTGGGTCCCCCAGCGTTCTCTATGCGGTTTCTGGTATATATATATATATATATATATATATATATATATATATATATATATATATATATATATGTAGATCAGAGATAGTATGCATTCCGAGATGATATAATGAAAAAGAGGAGAGGTTCTTCCGGAAAATGCAGAGTTGTACTCGTGAATTTTTCGAGCTGGTCACACCAACCCGTCGTCAGACGAAATAAATAAAAAGTGAGTGTTAGAATGTCGCACTAGACGGGCTGGCGTGACAGGACCGACAGACTATTGGCTTGTAAAAGGTGAGTCATGTTAGATTGTGAGCTAGGGGAAGGGGACCCGCAGTTGTTCCACCTCCCCCTTCCCCTAGCTCACAATCTAACATGACTCACCTTTTACAAGCCAATGGTCTGTCGGTCCTGTCACGCCCGTCTAGTGCGACATTCTAACACTCACTTTTATTTATTTCGTCTGACGACGGGTTGGTGTGACCAGCTCGAAAAATTCACGAGTACAACTCTGCATATATATATATAATGGTAGTTGGGCGCTCACCGATCGGTTACAGGACTCACTCGTGCCGCTGTGCCTTGGGGCTCACTCCCGAGCCGCGCCAGCAGCTGCACAGTGGCTAATTATATAGGCAGAATAACATGACCGACAAAGACATGGGAGACCGGAATGCCCATTTCGAGCATATTAACCGTCATAATCCAGTCATACTCAATCCCAAGTGTGGATCACCTGAGATTCAAACCCTCGACCTTTGTTCATCGAGTGTAGCACTGCCATTAAGCAACGGGTTCATTGCCCGGTCGGTTGTGATCGGGAATGTGAATTAATATAGTGTAGCGTTCACCGCTTTGGTTACGGAACATAGCCGTCCTGCTATGCTCTGCCACTCAATCTAGAGCTACCTAAAATAAGTAAATGCGCGCCACTAAAGTAATTTTCAACGAACGAGAATTTCAATCAATGTTTACTTGGTCTGTTCGCCGATTGTGCGCTTGAAATCTCGTCGCTAATGACAGTGCCAGTTCTGGGAAGTTTGTGCGGTCCAAACATCACACCTTCTCTCTGCTCTGGATACCCGCTTTGTCAAGTGTCTCTAGGCACCCGATGCCACTCATCGGGAGTCAATAAGGGGATGGGGCAGTCATCCCATGTCCCTTGCTGGCCATTTGAATCACTGGTTGGCGGTAGTAGTGGCTGCTGCCCGCGAACACTGCTTCCCGTTGCCGCCTTTTCTCCCGAGATGCTTCATTTGTTTTACATATGCTTCTGCGCTGCCCTTTCCGTAGCCTACACGTCCACGGGACGGATTTACCCTTGCATGTATTTTGTTGCTGTTGTTGCCTGAACGCTGGTTTCTGCAGGAACGACGGGAGGGTGTGAAATAAGTTCCTCGTTTCTTCAAACGTCTTACATCTGTAGGCACCTCTACATTTCTTTGCATGTTGAGCAGGCTGTGACGGTCATGTCAAGGCTCCGGTATAGCAATCAGTTACAGCGAACGTTCACAGGATCATCTATTCTTCTTCTCCTTGTTTCTTCTGCATGTCGTCACCTTTAGTCATCTGCATCCAAAACGGTAACGTTCTCAGCATACACAATTTGCCGAACATACCAACTAAGTGGTCCTAGGCAGGCACGCATACCCTAGGTGGTGCTCGGAACTTGCGTTGTTGCTGATCTTCTGACGCACAGTAGAGGGGGCTTCGTAGAGGCTGACTGTCGGTAGTTTGTCAGTTCAGGCTCGGACCGTCGACTGTTGCATGGGGGGAGAAAGGTAAAAGAGACTGATGCCCAACATTGGGAAATTCACCCCCACAGTAAATTAGCACATTGCTCATTATAATAAACATAACGCGCTTGAATCCATAATGACGCACTAAAATGCATACCTTCGAAAATTGAAAATGAACAGGATAAGTTTGGTACTGTGTGGGCGTCTGTGGATTGACTGATAGTCAGGCCAAATGGCTCCTTAAGGTGGCTCTTATGGTAATCTCCCTGATGTGGGCACCTAACATCCCTCTGTTACATGCTGTGTTGGGGGCAGGTCGCGTGTGGCACGCATAGCCGGATTGTTTAATTTTGTCAGCCACCTGCGCCTGAACCCACCGTCGACCGTCTGGTGGCTAAGAGAGGCACGAGATTGTGGTAGATGCGGCACAAGTCTGTCTCACTATAAACTAAGTAACACGCAAAGCACCGGTCCTGCGCTTATTGCATGGGGCATGCAGTGAATGTCTTAGCATGCGGCGGTTGCACTGTCATTCACTTCCCGACCATATCCACGATGTATACCCAAACGTCTTCTATTATTGCCCATATGAGTACGGTTGCGCTTTTGACACGCACTCCTGTGTCGGCCACCTTTCCACCCGGCATACAATCGCATTGCCAACACCCCAGGGGGCCGGTTCTTGAACGGCAGGCGCCATAACAGCTCTTACCTGTGCCGTGTATCCGAGCTTGTCTCTATGAATGTGCAGGCAATATTTTTTGCTAGGTCGCGTAGAAGAGTGTGGTGGTGGTTGGATGGTTATTTGGCAGGCAGCACTTGCTTCTCTTTCTGTCTACGTGCCTGCAGGCGGAAGGCTAGCGAGACATCGCCATCTTATTTCCTGCGTATTTGTACTTAGATGCGGCCGTATTTGCCGAGTCGACCAGCCAGCGTGGGCGTGCGCGCGCACGCTTTCGGGCGCGTGTTTGCCTCTTCGTTTTCCGTCGTTGCTGTTAAGGGGTGGCCGAAATCATCTGACTCACAGGTTACCCTAATGATTTTGGGCCGTGTCCCAATCAGCTTGCTGATCGGGGCAGGTGGGCAACGAGGGGATCTACGCCCTTGGAGTTGCTGCAACCTATCCGATAGGTCGGACTCGGCGACGGCCATCATTGCCTCGCTCCGGCAGCGGCGGATTGTTTGTTATTCAGACGTTGGTGCGAGAGACCTTTGCAGTATCACCACCCCTCCTCATGTTCCACTCGCAAGACGAAAGCTAGACGATTGGAGATGAATGCGAAAGGTTGCTAAATGGCCATGTTAGGCAGATGTCACAACATTCACTGTCAGATTACAAAAATCTAGTTTTCTCATAAATTGATACGCATTCAACATACGACGGTTGATGCGTCGTGGTATTCCTAAAGTGCGCCACATTTAATTAAGTAGGAATGGATCACGGAACAGGATCTATTTCGCTCTCCTCCTTCTCCCTTCAGTGAGTCAATTTAATCGGAAACGGGGTGGGCACCGTGGCAGCTACACCTGTGCACCTGAGCCTGATGGCTGTCACGCACATGTTTGACGCCTGCTTAGGTCGGCAGGCACGTTGTCTGTCGTTTTGGGTGTCCGTGCGTGCAAGACGTGGATGCCGACCGTCGATATCGATGGGGCCCACCGTGTGCTGCACAGCGTTGTGGTGCAGGGACGGTGACTGGCGCTTGGGTTATTTTTAATTGATAGTAGACTCGCGTTTCAGTTATCGCCCTTTCTCTTCCCTCAGCCGACGTATTGCAAGTAATGCAGGCGCAGGCAGTTATTTCAATCCTGTACGGCCTGAACATTTGTTCTTGCATGATCCTACTGAGGGTTATAAACACTTACGGACCGAATGGCCTCAGCTTCGCCGTACAATTGTACAAACCTTCTTCAAAAGACGTGCTTGCGTTTTTGGTCTCTGTCTATATTGCAATTTGGGCTATTGAATGCCAACATATCCTGATTCAGATACCTCTGGGGTGCTGTCCTGCGCACTCAGCTTAATTATTTGCCTAGTGACTCAGGTCGTCCCTTAAGCCTTCCCTCCGTTATCCTTCTTTCAAGTTTCTTCAATAATTTCGGATGGAGACTGCGAGCCATTTGCAGACTAGGTCAGACGAGCTGAGATTAGCTTCAGTGTTGATGTCGGGACACAGTTGCCACCTAGAATGTTGGACTTCCCGACAGGCACAGTGACCAGCTCTCGCTGACCACAGAGCCTACAAACGGGCTAGAAAATTTAGAACGGTCTGCACTAGCACTCTTAAGTGGGACACAGGGTCAGGGCAACTTGGGATCGCATATGAAGACGCCTGGCGTCGGAATGTGTTAGTCTGTGGACGCAGGTTTCTTTCGAGGCAACATACTATGTTCCAAAGAAGATGTCTGCCTGGCTGGGATTAAATTAGTTTCTCAACAAGTGAACTCATTGGAAGCATCGGTTTTTTAGCTAAGAAAGAGAAACTAGCGCAATAATCGGCGTTGAAGTAATCGACTTGTCTTCGCAGGACTTCTGGCGGTTTTATGAACAACCAACCTCCCTTCCCGGCCTCAAACAGCTGGGCTAATAGAGGACCAGACGGATGAAGACGTAGGATCTGTGGCAGTGTCTCTTTTGAGTTGTTGCTGTCATCTGTAGTTCGTCATTCTCTGTGATTGGTTGTGTTCTCGAATTTATTGGTGCCGTTCAAGTTGGTGACAGTGATGGTGTCCACAGGAGGGAGATTTGACCATAGTTGACTAATTATGTCCTTTTTTGTGATGCTAGGATCTGGCCTATCAGCGAATGCAGATAGCCGAGCTCACGCATCAGCTAAATTCGGCCCGTCAACAGATTGAGCAGTGGAATGAACTGCTCAAAGAACGCGGTTTGGTGCTAATCGACGCCTATCAGATACATCCTACTCCCGCCGCCGCCTCCTCCACTACCGGCGCCACCGAATCGGGTTCGTCCGTGGACGGCGCCTATCCCAACGGTGACTCCGATTCCCACCGCCGACAAAATGGGGGTGGTGCAACAACCCCCAGCTGCAATGATGATCCCACCGGCACCGATCAGCGCAGGTCCGCAGGACTCACCCTCCTTTCAAAAGACAACGCAGAGCTCCTACTCAAGACCCCCGGTTATGATATCGGTGTGTGTACCAAACGCGCCAGCATGCATATTTGTTTAAATCAGTTTTACTACTACCCTTGCTTCGGTTACTCACCCGTTGGCACATGTACGAGGGTATGGCCACTGAGGGACGACAGAAGACCAACATGTCTTATTCCAGCTTGTATGACCTTATTTTTCGGCCGTTTTATCGTTTTCCCAACTTTGGGGTCGGCTTAACCCAGACCCTCGGGCCAAATCGGCGCTTTCAGGGCTCACATCAGGGAAGTAGCTGTTGGAGTTGGTAAGACCACAAACTCCTCAATTCCCTGCATGCTAACATCAACCAGTCAGCCCCCGATTGTTAATTTTCACAACTGTAGCTATTGGGCCGCGCAATTCCAGCTTCGTTGAAGAACAATTTTTCAAGGGACTATGGTTTCATTTACGGTTTACTATACAAAATGCTAGGACTTCCCTTTCGAGGCATCGTCTGTATATCGGTTCTGACGCTATTTATCGGCCTGTCAGTTGAGACCCTTGGTTTCCCTCTCAGTACTGCGTCAACTGAACGTACGGTTAACCAACTCTAAGGCTTCATTCATCTTTCATATTTCCTAATTCAGCACTGAAAACCAGGTAGAGGGATGACCATAGAGCTGCTGTCAAGGCAATCTGACAACGAATACTGACAAAATCCGCGTAAATACCTGTTTCTTAGTTGTTGGTAAGCGCGGCTTCTTTTTAGTATACACTTTCCTGTGATTTTGTTCTGGCTGTTTCATTGACATTAGTTGATGGACGCGTCACCAATCGGTTAAGGGACTCACTCCTCCCGTTTTGCCTTCTGGGCTCACTCTCGAGCCCGGTCGGCAGCCGCACATAGGCTGTTATCATTGGCAGAATGCATTGCCGACAAAGATAAGGGAGAATGGAATGACCATTTTGGGCATATTAGCCGTCATCAGTCAGCCAAACCCAACCCCTGGTTTTGCGAAAACTCCCGAGGTTAATCTACCTGATCGCAACCGACAGGACAATGAGCCCGTGGCTCCGTGGTTAGGACGTTGGTCTTCTAACCAATAAGTCGTGGGTTCGAACCTCGGGGGGGTTGCAAAATCTGCGGT
>WEDG01003943.1:0-38941 GCA_017591395.1 Schistocephalus solidus
AGGTCATTAAAGTGGTTACTGCACAGACTTTCGTTGACATTCGCACATCGGAGCTCTTCGTTGCCATCACCGGCTTCTTTAAATACCAGAGGGATAATCAATTGGTCTAGTCGAGAAAAAAACGAGGCTTTCGTGCTCATTTTGCAAGATTTGTACCCAGATATCCATTCGCCCATGTTAGAAGACTTATCTCGAACAACTATGTTGATTCTGCCGTGCTTTTCTTCACTGCTCGCGATTCTACTTACCTTGCAACCTACTGTCAACGGTATTCTTGAAGGCTGCCCCATGCAAGTGAGTTTAATCCGTAAGCAGAGATTGTGCAAGGCCTTTGATTTGGTATCTCTAACATATATTTTTTGAACTTTACGAGCTACTCTTACCTTTCGATTTTCGTGGCTGTTTTCGGAGCATAGGTTTTGTATTCCACATCGCCCCTTTGAAAACGACAGTCCTAGTCATCTTAGCGAGCAATACAATGTCATAGCTTTTCAGCATCAAATAAAGACGCTAATCGTTATAATTTTTCATCTAGAGTTTCATAGACGTTCGCCATTGATATTTTAGCTCAAGAAGCCATCCATTTGTATGAGGGATGTGCATTTTTAATCCCACAATGCGTGTGTTTGACTGAGCTTCTTTCGAAGACTTCCCTTATATCCAAAGTGTGCATAGCATGTACCTGACAGTCAAACCAGGAATAGCTTTACTACACACATTGTTTGAAGGAAAATCTGTAGTGCGCATTTCCAAAGTCAGAAAGAGCTTGAAATGACAGGTAGGTGTCTGTTGGATTCGGTTCCTCTCCAAGATGGTGCACAACAGCTGGTAGACTTATGGCTTGTGGGAAGTAAGGAGATATACTAAAGGGGGGAAACTACTAGTGAAATGGCGAGTGTATTTGTAAAAACAAAACCCTTTCGCTTTTTTAACTTTCTAAAAGGTAAAAGAAACGGACATTCACATGAATATGTTATATATGAAATATAATTCTCATGGATGGACCAATTGAGCTGAAAATATTTGAAATACACCATAGTCATAGAAACACCAGATCGACACGCCTAACGCAGGTACTCGGTGCTACCACAGAAGAGTATGGGGGCATGGGTATTGGTTAATATCCTCCTTATGCTCAAACAGGTAGTGCAACGAGAAAGCGTGCCCCTTCGAAGAGTACCTGGTGTACTTCCCCTGGGTACCTTGTTTCGTGAATTAGTGATGGGTTACAACAAGGTTGACTATGATCCTCGTGTGGTTTTTCGGTGGTATTGCGTTATCTCAAGTTTCTGAACGAGGTAGGCAACTTAATCGACTTTTTCCATGAAAATGTCTGAAACAGTGTCTTTTAATTTAGTTTGGGAATGTTTTGCGGTAGTGATGGGCCAAAGAGAGACGTCAGTCGGACTTATTCAGCTGGCAAACGGGGTGGGGTTTTCAGAACTATTATGTTGATCGGATAAGTCGATCAAACCCCTGAATAACTTCCATGAAATTCATAACGAAATCCTATGAGCTAAGAATTTGTGTATGCTAGGGTTTCTGCAGGCTGTATTGGGTTTCCAATAACCGTTTACCTCCTTCCTCATTCTCGTTTAGTGAATGGAGGTGAATGTTCGAATTCCAGGTGTGTATAAGTAAAGAAGGAGAAGGTTTTTCTTTCGCCGTTCTTTCCGTCACAACATAACCATCGTGTGTGCATGCTGCGCACGCTCTCATCGCTCAACCGTCAGAGGTAGAATAGCTTTAGAGCCTTACCCGTAGGTCTGCACGAATAACATCGGCCGGTTGTTTATTGAATGGCTTTCGACGCGCCCTGCTTTTTTCCAACCGCGCCTCCAGGGTGATATATTTTCCATTTAGCTCATCAAGTGTTCCTTCCGTAATGCGTCCCAATTTTCCTTTCAGATTGAAGGTTCCATCGGTGATGCCAATACTACGGTCGAGCACGTTTTCGAACTAAACAAGAAACTATATCCACAATTAAAGGAGCTGCTGGGCAAGGACTATTTCAGATTCGTAGCGGTAAGTATCTGATATCTTACTTTTTGACGATGGACTTTAGCTACGAAACGATAGGTAATTATTTATCAGCATTGTTTGAAGGTTTGGCTTTCAAATACACGGGTATATATTTCCTGCGGTTTTTTATTGATATTAATCGAATATTTAAAATCAGGTTCCGATCACAGAAGTTGAGTTCTTCAAACCGTCACTTGAAGTTCCTCCATTTTAAATAAATGACGTGATCTTTGTTCTTACCCTTTTGTTTTACCCGTAGCTTTCTATCACGGAAGATTTTATTTTAAAGATTTTATGCTTTGAAACACTAATTTTCCACCTAGATCTTCATATTCATCACCAAAGTATAACGAGTTTTACGTTGCTTCATTTTAGGCTAATCTATATAACAAGTGTCTATTCTGGCCGGAGGATGGCCAGTGCGTTCTGCGTGCTTGCCAAATTGAGGACTGCTCAGTCACTAGCGTCCCTCCGGGCCTGCGTATCCCATCTAAAAACGCAGAGCAGCCGACTTCTTTCCGTGTTGTGGTACGCTCGATTGAGACGTTTTGATGTGTATTCTTCGTAGCTTGCGGGCTTTTCTCTCTGCCGCTTATTTTGATGCATTCGTAAGATTCGTGAAGCTACCTTGAAATCGAACTTCTAACTACTAACTATTTTGCCAACCTTCCTTAGCTTAGCAGTAAAAAATTCAATGAGTGCTTTTGGTATGTATGAGGATTGTCTTATAACTGCAGTGGGAAATTTGCTCAGAATGAAATTTAATCTCATCACCTGAGTCAGGCAGAGGAGTCTTCTGCTGACAGGTGTCCGTCTCTGCTTCGTACGTAGCGAATCCAACACTATTTCAAGAGTCGGCAGTTCACTGCAGTCTGCCCACACTGCGCGTGGGAAGTTTCATCGCTTCTCCTAGTGCTTGCTTTAACCGAAATGTTTTGTTATTAAAGCAGACCTATTTAACCTCCCCTACATACTTTTGCCCATGTGCTGGAGTCCCCACAAGGTATCCTAATCTCTGCTTTCTTTTTGCTTCAGATGCACAACGTTGTCATCACTTCCTTAATTGTTTTTATAACTTCTTAATAAATCACTGCCCTTCTCAATTCACTGTCACGCTTACCGGGTACTAATTTAAGCATCCATGCTAATTTGCTACCGTAATCTTTTTTTGACAGCAGCTTTTAGTTTAATTTCTTAAAAAAACGTTTCCACAAGGCAGACTGATGGTTTTCTCTGTGTGTCATCTTTTAGCCGTGTATTCTTAGATCAGTAAGGCTTGTCAGTATAGTAGGCCTCGTGGTTATCTTATCAGGAGTTCAAACTGAACGACTCTTTGCTGAAAGGAACCTGCTAATAAACTTTTTGAATGTTTTAATAAGCCTTCCGACTGACAGTTCAATCGTCGGTTGACCAGCTTAGTTATGAAACCTTTGATCTTCCCGTCCAAAGGCAAACGTTTCTCCTTAGCACTCTCTCTGGCTACATAAACGTTCATCGAATTCAGTTTTTGCATCTGAAACATACTAACCTTCGTGACCGCGACAAAATGTACACAGCTTTGTCTTCACACTGATTTCGCATTAATTCTGCCAGCAAACCTCCGATTACATCCCTAATCGAGTTATTAAATTTTTGTGTTTTGGTGTCCGGTGTCTCGACTAATATGTAAAAAGCTTTGAAATTATTAGGGTCGCATATGGAAAACAGTGTTGACTGAATGGAAGAGTGGTGTGCAGCAACTTCTCTGGCTTATTAGTTTGCTTTATTCTACAGGCCTTCTGATTACATAATATGTGCTCACAAGGGCAAAGGGTGAATAAACAGAGACCAATAATTACAGTTACACGACACTTGTACCTGAGCCAAATACGACTATCGAAGTTTTGGCTTATAGTCAAATTCTAGCTAGCGAATACTAACGAAATTATCATTCACAGCTGTTATTGCACGCCTATCTGCTTTTTCACGTCCACAAGTAGAACCTAAAGACCCGTTTTACCCTGTCATTTGACGCATTTCTGGGTCCCTTAGCCAGATTTATGTTTCCATGTGCGCATATACTGGACCTTTTGAAGATCAGCACCTGAACGCTGCAGATAGTGACATTCCCAATCAGGTGTTCCTGTCTCGCTACAAATGCGTTTTTCCACCGTTTTGCGTCTCCAGTTTCTCAGCCAGTGTAAACATAATTGAGTAAGAGATCCAAGCTCCCCATAGGTGTGCAAAAATTTGCCTTTTTTGTTTGTACCATGTAAACTCCATAGAGAGACAAAAGGCCACATTATTTTAATTTTTACCTTGCCTCATACTACCACTGAAGCACCGGAAAATACATTAAGCTAGAATCGGACTTCTTGAAGCCGACTTTAACTGAGTTTGAAGAAATTTGGGATGCACGCTGGTCGTGTTACGGGTTCCTCGAGATCTACTATCTTTCCTACCAAATTCTCTCCTTGTGCGCTTAAACTCACAAATTTAGGTCGTGCAAGTCTTCACAAATACCCAAGACAGCTTTTGTTAATTGTGCTTTCCCGTTGCACATTACCAAGTCGACCTTTGCGGCCGGAGTTTGTCATCCACCTAGTAGTGCACATGCGCTAACTTCATTGGTTCCTTTTAAATGCGCGCCTGCAAAACTGACCAATAACTTATTTACACGCTTATCCGTCTGTCATGACCTGTAAACAGCTGAGTGGTGTAGGCTCCTGTGACCATTTCATCATTCGTAGAACCTGACTGGTATTTAACCTATAAGGAAGCGGGGGTTAATAACCAACTTGTACTCGCAACCATTTACATAGAGGGAAAATTATGAAAATGCCTTTGAAAGTTCAAAAGTAATCGTTGGAACATTGCACTCAGATGGTTTGTTTTTAAAATAGGAGGAGGGAGGTAATTTTGTTCGAAATATTGGGCAGAGTAAGCACTATCCCTCCTGCCGATAGGAATTATTTGTTAAAGGAACATTGAGAGGCTGCCCAACAGTGCGTCATTATCAGTGCATTTAGTCCGACTGATCGAAATTCAAAAGAATAAATGTTTTTTTGATATTTGGGATTTTTTATTTTCTAAAGCGTTTGTGGTGATACAATAGTATAACTCTGATTTATTAAAGATTGAGGCCCAGAAGAAAACACACTTTTTGCATTCGTATGAAGAGGAACGTTACGCTGCATTTGCACGTTGTGATCCGCTTGTTTTTATTTGGGTTATGGGGACAATGGAAGCGCAGAGGAGCATCATGCCGTTAGTCACCAAATCTCAGTAGTCCTTATTTCTAGTCGATTGGGTTTCCAGGAAAAGGCATTGGTCTACCCGTTTGTTGTATAATAGAGGTAAAACTCGGGCGAGGCATTGCAATGTTTTCTCTCAGAAGTCTCACAGCTCATCTGCACGTACACTGTCCAGGACTGTATTGTAGTAAACGTTTTCGAACCTCAATTTTTAGATCATGGCTGGGTAGTACACATATTTTTTGAGTATGTTCACCCTGAGTTCGACGCAGTTTGTCCGTCACTTAGGTCTGCCCTACCTATCTGAATTACTTTTTACTCGCGCTTCTAAGCAGACGCTTGTTGAAAGTCCACTCCCTTATTTGATTTAAACGACACGTTGACTTCCATTTCTAGTCATTGTTAAGGAGTAATTCATTTTAAAGAACTACCAT
Organism: Schistocephalus solidus; assembly: GCA_017591395.1. Classification (NCBI taxonomy): domain Eukaryota; kingdom Metazoa; phylum Platyhelminthes; class Cestoda; order Diphyllobothriidea; family Diphyllobothriidae; genus Schistocephalus; species Schistocephalus solidus. Next base: position 5,690 of record WEDG01003943.1, read on the forward strand.
TGGTTCAGTTTGTCGGTTTTGAACGTCTTTTGCCTTGGTCTAGCAGTTACAATAAGCCATCTGCAGCTCAGGAGATGTGTTCATGTCTGCCTTCACATAGTTGAAAATGTCCCTATCTGATTCGGCGTACCAGAAGCTCACTTCACCGTCTGCTGATCTCGACTGGCCAGTGTAGTCAGTTTTTGTCGAGCCATTGTCTTTCACTCTCATTCCACTCTGCTGACAGCTGTTTTCTTTTGTATCTCCATTTTTTATGCCCACCCCGCAGCTATATATCAAATGTAGTGGCAAAAGAATTAGTGTATTCCTGAGCCATATCCATTTACTTCTACTCCCGAGAGAAGGTAGATATGATCTGCGGTAGCCTAGTATTTTCTTCTCTACCTTCAACGTTAACATTTTCACCTCACTTCGAACTACTCGTTTTATCAGGGAGTAGACCGGGCGGACGCTGACTGCAAAGACGAGGAGGAATCTCTGACTCTGGGACAATTGGATCCCACCTTGAGGTAAGTATGCTTCACTGTCTGCGACACGAAGGCCCTTTTCGGTCCTGTTTACTCTCTCCCCCAGTCGCGTCCCCTCTAGGAGAGGGACAACCACTGGGGCACGCATATTACTCGCCAAACGACACAACGACCGTTGAATATAGTGGAACGATGGTCCCAGCCCCAAGCACATATTTACTACCATCTTTTATGTTTTCTGTGCTTACTGTTCTCGACCGTTACGCCCCACCACCACCATTATCAGTGGCAGCATCGAGAGCTCAGCCTTTTTGCGCAAAAGCTTACGCATGAAAATGCTTGCCTTGCAATCAAGAAATCAGTCGTCTTCATCAAGCCATTTTTTCTCTGCACACTAAAACCCGTTTTTCACAAAGTTTTTCCTTGGTATTCAAGAGCGTGGAATTTGACACAGCCACTCGTACAAAATCTTGCACTGCAGGCCTTTTTCCTCAGGATGTTTTTCCACAATAGCTAAGCCATTCCCTGCATAACTCTGCCACTCAGTTGCCGTCTAAACGCCCTAGTCCACTCCATCAACTAGTACACCTTCCCAACTCCACACGCTTCACTCGATCCGTTCTTATTAATGCTCGATAGAGTTTTTCAGGCGCTTCCGCACTTTGCCTGCTTGTCGTTGTTCGGCACCCGATAATACTGGTCTACAGATATTGAGCTTTGTCGTCCGGCAGACTGAAAATTTTTTATCCGTTTATCTATTTCGGACCACTTGAATCTCCCTCTGCCGCAAGTGTGCGATGACGTTGAGCACGCATGTTGCACTGAATCAACTGCTGACCCCGAAGTGACCTCCAACACACTGAATAGCGGTATCGTCTTAGTCCCTTCTACACGGAAATAGGCCCTCTCCTCCTGCATTACAGCTGGTCTTAAACTGAATGTCAGGGGGTGTTAAGGTTAGGACATGGAAATAAGTACTCCCTCCCTCAAATTTTAGCGCAAGATCACCTGTGATATAGAAGGACCTATTCTCGTGTCCAACCAAGAGGCGAGTTAAAGCATTCTTACCTCCGCGTGGTCGCGATAATACTTACTCGGTCGGGCACGTAACTATGGGCGTTGTACTACGGGTGACCATGTGCTAGATTTCAGGGAAGTACTTAGTTCCGGACGTGCACTTGGTACGGCTGCGATTACGCCCGATCTAGCCGGTGTCAATGATGTCACGAACTGTACCTCCACAAATGACGATCCGCGGCAGCAGATCTACACCAACGACGGAGACCGAGTACCGATGGCCGAGGAACTACTTCCATGTCATGACAAACTGTGTCGAGCCAAGTTCTGAGTTTATCCACTCTCCGGCGCCTCCAGTTGGGTGAAGGTACTGAATCGAGTGCTGTAACACTGAGCTCATGAGGTAGACGAAGAAGAACGTACGTAAACCACACTTGTCTTTCTTGGATTGCCTTGGGTATCCTTGCGATGTTGCAGTGCGTATAGACTGTCTCATTTGAGAAGAAGTCGATGTAATTGATTAAAAGGATGGCTCTCAAGCAGTCGTGGTTAAATACCTACAGTTTTCGCTCATCTTACGCGCATGGCCCAGAATTCACAACCCTAGAGAAGGACAGACCGGACGGATGCACGGTACACGCGAATCTTCGCGTCGGATCCATAGGCTTTTTCAAAGGCTTGTGAGTAGCACCGATTCGGGAGACAATGTCGTCCTTACTCTATCTATTCCACAGCTTCTTCGCCCTGAGGTATTTGAAACTGTATATTTCTTCTATTTGACAGCCATATATCTGGGTAGGTTCCTTCACCTGGTCAGGAATAGAGCTTAAAAACACGGCTAGTCACCACGTTTATGAATAAACGACTGATTCACTAAAACTTGAATCTAGTGAGTTGATATCATTGGCGTAGTCAATCGGCTGGTGTCTGGGTGCAAACTCGACACAGTCGTCTTCGTGTAGCAACTTCCCAAGAATCCCGTCCATAGCGACAGGGTATCGACCCATATTCTCATGCCCAAGCCTATACGAATAAATCTTTCGGTTTTTCTCAGCTCCTTTTCCGCTACCAACTCGCTCATACTAGCTCAACTTGTTCTAATTAATATGCTTGTACAGATTCAGTACGAGCACGGCCCTTTTACTACAAAACTGTCAAATCCTTTCACATTTTAGCTCGGAGCGCAAGGATGCCATTGACTCCTGGGGTGCTTTCGACCGCTCAAATGACGCAGAGTTTTGTGAACCCCTTGGTAAGTCACATGTAAAGCATGATAGTCGGTTAGTTTACCTCAACATTAACTTTTCATTCTGCTAATTTTACTAAACACTTTTGATCAAACTTTTCTCTCTCAAAACTCATGCTTAGCCATACCCATTTTTCCTTGTTGACTGGTTACTCTGGATGCACAAAGATATTTCCGAATGCCTTTGCATACACGATAACTTTGCCAACCCATGAAATGTGCGCGAATTTAAAAAATAGCGAACCAGCGTCGATGATTGAACCAAAACACCAAATTTATAGTAAAGAATTGTAGTACAGTTTAAGTATAACATAAATCTTCAAAGTAATATTGCGCTGTCTAGGAATAACATTTTTTTAGAACAGCGGAAATGTCGAAAATGCAAAAAAATTTTGTAAATGCGTAATATCTACTAAAACGCTGTCTATGCATATTACTCAGTAAGTAAAACACCACAAGAAGAAAAAAATAAACCTTTAGCACAATTTTCACCTAAATATACCCCAAGGGTTATTCCAAAACGAAGTATGGCGATTTGCCAATAGCTCCCTGTTTGAGTATAAATTTCAAAACGATTTCACACGACTTTGCTGCAATTTTTCCGTTTTGCATTTTTTGAGATGTGGTCGACTACGGTTCAGGATTTTGCTTGACTTCGCCCATTTAGGTGTCAAAAATAAAGGTTTTTATAAGATTGGATGCTGACAGGCCGATCAGTGCCTAATAGCGTCGAATAAAATAAACATCGAAAACGATGTTTCTTCCGTTAACGTTGGGTTCAGGGAGATGGCCGAGTCCGTTGAGTTGTATAATGTTTTTGAAGTGTCGGCAAATATAATACTTTGTGTTCTTCTGTGTTCTCAAATGACTGCCCACAATGATAGGGTTCTGTCCTATGTGTTTATAAAAACCTTGAAAATATGAAATTAATTGGAAACGTAGTTGTAAACTCACTTGAACGCGAAACCTCGTGCTGAGAAAAATGAATGTTCCCTTCCAAAGGCGACGATAAATATGCTCTGAATCACTTAAAGGACTTTGCCGAGCAGGTTGCCCCTTTTAAAAGGTATTTCGCGGAAGGATGTTCACGTAGTACTTTACCATTTTCAAGGTGAAATCAACGAAAATGGTGTTAGTGTTTCTGTTGCAAACGAAATAATTCACTTTTATTTTTATATTAGGCAGTTTTAGTATCTTTGCTTACTTCCAGTGGCCGTTCCAAGATTATCACCGTGACTGTCTTATCAATCGTTACCACCTGCTATGGAAAGTCACTTATTAGAGAGCGGTACCGCCAGAGACGGAAACATTCCAGAAGCCACTTATGATTTATCCGATTCGTTTTTGTAGTGTTGCTTGGGGCCAGATGTTCACGATTTTTCACCAATGTACCACCAAGTCATATCAGGAATAGTCTGTCCAGGAGTCCTCCTATCTACCATGATTTCGGGGCAGATTGGAAGTGATTCCGTCCGGTTGGTTGCAGCAACTATCCTCCCAGATAAATTTATCAAATAAAAGAAGACATTTGTCGAAATAGCTTTGGTTTGCATCTGGATTTTTGGAAAACACACAGTCATTTATCATCATAGATTGGGTAACTTGTCGCTCAGCCAACACCACAATTTGGGCGAGGGGGCAATGCCACAAAAAGGGAATCCTTTGGTGTAGCACTCAATAAAAGGCACTTTCACGATACTTTCACGAACTGCAGTCGCCTTGAGTTCGTAAACTGTTCAAAGCAATTTACTATCATACAAGGTTATGCTGCTAAGGGTGCAACAGCAAGGCACAGATAACTGTTTCACGGTTGTTTCTGATCATCAGTACGTCATATGTTCTGAGCAGTGAGGTATATACAGAAATTAAACAAGCGTGTGACACTCACTGAAGTGGTTAGAATCTCACTCGATCCTATTTTGTCCGCCAGCCAGTTTGCTACAGGCAATAAACGAAAATTCTGTCATAGAGCACATGCCACATTTAATAAAAACAGGTATGTTGCTCAGGGTGCAAGAGGCGAGATGCAGATAGCTGTTTCATGGATCTTATCGATCATCAGTACGTCATATGCCTTGACAAAACGTTCGTTTAGCTCGAGTAGCAGGCTGGCGGGCAGACAGAATGGGATCGAGTGAGATCTTAACCAATTCAGTGATTGTCACGCGCTTGTTTGACTGCTGTATATACCACAGTATCACCACCATTCCTGTTTTATAGGCAGCCCTGCGTAATAGTTCACCAGGCATTTCCAACCTCTCTTGCGACGCCGAATCACGAGGTAAAAATGCGTTGAAATAATCAGACTGGCGTTGGGATACACAACCTGCCAACTGATGAAGGCCAGTGAACTGTCATACTAGACAAAATTCGCGACCGGAGTTGAGGTTTATCATCCACTGTAAATCCTACAATCTTCAAAGTCACTACTTAAGAAGATCCACGAAAGTTTCGGTTAGAGAAGCACCAAAGACCATCATCAACACAGACTGGTGAAACCCACAAATTCCAGCAGGGCAAGATTGTACGGATTTAAAAGTGCTGCACGGTTGGTGACCCCTCGCCTCATCTCACGGCACACTTAAATTAATGGCGGCGGAAATTGAAAAGCAACAATATTTAAACTGTGGTATCTACCAGAAGGCACATAGGGAATGCTGGGGGACCCATTGATGAGCTGGACTCCTCACAGCTGTCTTAATCAGCGGCAGAATATCGACGAAACACGTGTCTGGGATTTTAACTGTGAGTATGGTTCCATCTGTAACTCCTTAATATAATACTGGCTGCTTATAGGCAGTTTAATTAATATTACATGGTTATATCACTGTGGCTGAGAGAATTCGGCCCAAATATTCATATCAATTTTCAGTCTACGCCTATAAACCTTCCAATAGACTGACAAGTTAGGGATTGATTTCCGAGGAAATTTAAAAGCAGCAAATGCTTACATTTTTTAAAAGGTTAACGAATTCTTTGAAAATTATCATCCTGATAAAGCAGTGACCGCACGATCTGTAAACTTGTTAAAGGGTAATGTGCTGTCTCGTTTCAGGGACATCCTAAACCGAAGACAAAAGCAATTGTCAATAGATACCTTTTTTTGAAAGATAAAGAAAAGATGAGCAAGTGATATTGAGCCACAACCCGGTCCCAGTGGGATAAATTTACCTGAAGGGAGAAAGCCCGACTGACTCAGAGGTGGATATTCCTTCCACACAGTAACTCCTCTCCTCCTCTCAGCCTCCTCATCGTCTCCTCAAACCAGCAAGGACTCCTCGTAAGGTAAAGTACAAGTGAAAACAGTAAAAAAAACATTAAGAATAATTACATGTATTAAAATTACAAGATGAAATTTCATATTTATGTTTTTCGGGGGTAAAATGGATTAATATCATTGCCATTATTTTAAATGAGAAAATTCGTTTCGAAAAACGGACATTTCACATGATGAGCTCGGTGCCGGAATGGATTAAATTCGTTAGCCGAGGTTCCGCTGCATTCTACGCTGATCTGGGCCCACTTTGTTACGCTGAACACTGCAGTTTTGCATCAGCAACTACTAACAGCATTAAACAGCTACCCTCCACTTCTGCTTTTAGATAATACAGCCAGAAAATACAGAATTACATGCAGGATGTTGCGTTACAGTTCTCCCATGGTTGCGCACAATCTCAGCATCAGTTGTTTGAACGACTCGGAATGTAAGCTGGTTCTTGGGATAAAGAAGAGAGAGAGAGATGGGTCGACGCTGGGGACTGAGGCCCCAAAGCACTTCAGCTCATCCCTATGATGAAGCTGATGCGCTAAACGTCATGGCTTGGACGGTTTCCAACTGACCAAAAAATTCTGTCCTCGCAGTCGACAAAGTGCAAGTGCAGCATCGATGGCCATCTTCTCATCGATGGCCATCTTCTCACCAGCGTATGTAGGCCCCAAAGCCTGTATCTACGACAACAGTACACTACCTGCGCTAAGCGAAAGAGCACAGACCTTTTCACCGCCGACTGCGTCAATACGAATAAAACCGGGGTCATGCACCCACCGTCACGCAGCACGGAATACAATATACAACGAATCAGTGCCATCGACACCGCACTTGAAACCGGGGACAACTTCGACTATCTAAACAGCACACTAATACCCAGCATTAAACTCGACGATGGATTTGCGCAACAGATGTTTAAAGCCAGCCGGCTGCAGGCCTTAGGGTGGAATCGTCATGGTCTCCATCTTAAAACGACGCTCAAGATGTGCAAGGCTGTCGTCTTGACGACACTATTGTATGGAGCGGAGACCTGGACAGTATACGCCAATAAAGCCAGAAAATGCAGTCACTTCAAGCTCAGCTTTCTTCGTTGAATACTAATGTAGAGGAAGCAGGACAGAATCCTGGACACGGAAGTCCTTGAACGGACTTGAATGCTCAGTACTCACGCCACGTCGAGGTAACCGCAAATGCGATGTAGCGGTAACCTCGTTAGGATGGACGAGTGGCTCTTCTACGTTGATGTCGCGACGGTGACCGTCGATCAGGAGGGCAGAAACAACGCTACAAGAGCACCTTGACGAAGCTGCTGCAAAATAACCCGGAGACTTGGGAAGACTTCATCCATAATAGACCGGCCTGGTGAAGAGCAGTGCTCTATGAAGCATACCTGATAGTCGATGCTAAAGCTAAAATAGCGGCTGGCAAGCCACAAGTGCCTCTGATCCGCAACCTCAACACCCAACTCGTTCCGGCTGCATCTTTTTGCTTTGGAAAAATGAATTCGGTGACAGGTTTTAGAACTTTCGTCTAGGCAACCCTGAAAAATCACTTTTCCATGTCCTACGCGTGAAGCATCCACCTGGAAGGAGATAAAAATAGAAGCGTACAGCGAAGAATGTATTGAAGTAAATGCAAACATTTGTACAACAGCCTTAGCACAATGACAACATCAGAGTATTAGGCGGATGGACCGAAATTTCGGAGATTGTACTCGCGCGCACGCAACGATGATTCTCTAGCCTTCACCAGATTCTGGCAAGTCATCTCCACCTCGAATGAAGAAAAGGTGGCTATCCTTGAGGGGATCAGGCGTGACAGCGGGCTTCAAAAACAATAGAAAATTGCAGAATTACCAATGATGCAACATAAAAAATAACGAAATTACATTGCAAGGCTGATTTTAAATAGAGTCCCAAGTTGACAATCTAAAAATAATTTAGACAAAAACTATGGCATGATCTGTACTAATAGTATTACGATGTAGATAGGAATATAACTTTGTCGAGGCTTGATTAGAACAAATATTGAAAGTCAGGAAATTAAAACGTGTTTTAGCTAGCCTAGGGTTTTAAGGATCATGGATGGTCTTGGATAGGTTTGAAGATAAGTTCTCCGATTCACCGGATTACCGGGAATTCACACCTGGTGAAGTCGTAAATAAAATATTTGACGTCCGTGTTTAAGACTTCACTGCGTCAAGGTCATTCTTTTTCCTAGCGAGCGATTACAGACGAGCTGACGTCACAGTCTGGTCGATTGCCACACACGCACACGCGCGCATGCTCTCGCTTCGCGTAATCAGCAGTTATGAAACACTGATAAACAGTACGCGCTCGAATATTGCTGAGTTACGTTCCGACTCCCCCCCCCACCCTTGAACTTCAAATTTCCGTGAAGTATTATAAATTTAAACTAAAGCTTAATACTTCTGTAAATACTCATACATATTTTAAAGATTAATTAAGACTCCACACACTCTTATGAACATTCCTAATCTTTCCGACGCTCGTATAAAGATCCAAAAATTCGATCTTCCAATCCGGTCGATATTAGACATGTGTAATTCACCCTATCACGCAAGTGTGAAGTGACTGGCAGAAAGGCTAAAGCAGATTCGACACCAAATAGCACCAAGTAGCCTACGGGACACCTTTGATTTCATCGATTCCATAAGAAGTACAAATCTAAATGGGAAAACGATGCTGCCCTTAGATGTCACATATTTGTTCACTTATATTCCACTCACGGAAACCATAGAATATTTGTGTGACGAGATTGTACGACAGGATTTTCCGATTGGCATGCCGGTCAGAGACCTCAAGGAGTTGCTCTTTCAGTTTCAATGGCAAATTTTACCGTCAGATCGCTGACGTAGCGAAAGGTTCACCCCTTGTACCTCTTCTAGCTGATGTCTTCATGGGGAAACTAGAGAACAACCAGCTCTCTCCAGTTATAAAGGACTTTTTGTCCTATGCTCGATAAGTAGACGATATCTTTGCAATAGCAGATGAAAAGCTTGAGTTGGACACCCTCAGGCATAAAGGGAATCAGGCTCACCCAGTGCTAACTTTCTCCTTGGAAAAAAAACGGAGAGTGCCTCCCCTTTCTGGACGTCCTACTTAATAGAACGCCATATGAAATAATTCGTAGAAATGCATTTTGTAAGACAACATGGACAGGTCAATGCACACATGTCTACAGTTTTGTCCACTTAGTCAGAAACGAAGCCTAGTCTCACCAACCGAGCTAATGAAATATGTGCTCCTGATACACTGGAGAATGGATGTAGAAGGGTATTTCGTAAGAAGACAGGGCAATACACAAACTTCTACAGTTTTGTCCAGCTTAGCTTGTGTCCGCTGTGTCAACAACCGAGCTAGGAGAATATGTACTCCAGATACGCTGGATAAAGAACTCGCCGTGATACAGAACACCCTCCGAGAAAATGGATTACCCGATAAGTTTATCAGTAAGTATATGGAGGAACGTCCCCCAAAATCGGACGTACCAACAGCTGAGAATAAGGACTTATTTCTCACATTGCCTTTTCGAGGGGATCCGGTGAGCAAACTTCTACATCGACGGTTAAACACTGCTATCGCGCGCACGTACCCAGCCGCTAAGTTAAGGATAGCGTTCTCAAGCACTCCACTTCTTCACCTTGAAGGCACGGATGAACTTCCGTTTCAGCCCTTTTCAATGTGCATCTACGCCTTCACTTGCTCCTGTGGAGCAGGATGAATTGGTCGAACAACTAGGTGCCTATCCAAGAGGATGCGAGAGCACCCTCCTGCCTGGCACGATAAAGTCCATCTCGAGCGCAATTGTGTCTAATTGGGTTGACAGCGGTCACCGGGTCGTCGTCATCCAAGCGTTGCGAGTAACCTATAGAGTGCCGACGAAAAACCCCAAGTTCCTGTGTCAGCGGATTCTTGCGACGGCAGAAGTAGTGGCCATATGATTGACCAACCCAATTTTGTGCTCGCAAAAAGCGTTTTTAGTGGCCCGAAGGCTCCCTTCGCCGAAAACAAACCCAGCATCTGCGTTTCCACCTTCTGCCACGTCGCGTCACAGTGACGAGGCCGTAACCTATATAATTGCCATACTCTCCCCCTCCCTCCCAGCCCTCACTCCTATAGGACTTGACCCCTGACCTCTGAACGCCCTCTACCCTCTCCCCCATACTAAATGCTTATTGAATGTTTAAACTTTTGTTACTCTACCCTCCCTTATATTATTGTAAAGGCCTGAGGATGCATAATCGAAAGCGTACGCTCACCAAACTCGACTTCTTAAATGCTTACATGGGTATCATCGCTGAACTTTATGCTCTTAAACTCTGTACTATACACTCCTCGGCGGGCTTTTGAAATTGAGCCGCCATCTCTTTCTGTTCTCCATTCGCATGTGAACTATCTTAAATGTACGTCGATTGGCCTATTTCAACCATTATATACTTGAATTTTAACCCTATTTGTTTATTCGAACAACAAAATGAGGTCATCAGCGCACGACGCTGGCACCATTTTTAAGAAAGGCCAAATTGATCGATATTTTGAGACGCATTCAAGGACGATTCTTCACGGTGAATGGAGGACCTTTTTTGCTGAAAGTTTTGGAATTTATCTTTCAAAATAAAGCGTAGCTCTCTCTCTCTCTCACTCACTCTTAAATATAAGTTCTGATGACGATGAAGGTGATGACGATTAGATGAATGTACTGCACAGGCAAGAAGAGCATTGTTGCAGCTCTACTAAAGACGCCGCTTCATCAGGCGCTTCTTGAGGTGGTAAACGCCTTGGTTCTTTAAAGTACTTGTTCTCGTTATTTTGTTTCGAGTTAATGTTCCTTTAATAGGCTTTAATTAAGGCTATGGTTAAATTACTGAATTAAAAAATTTTAGGTTAGAAAATTCTTATTTTAAAAATAAAAATATACGTATTCCCAATCCCGCGAAATATCGAAAATCCGCAGAACGTAGCCTAGGAGAAAACGCGTGAAGTAGCAACTCCGCGAAAAGCAAACCGCAAAGTGGCGAGGGATTACTCTATTTCGAAATGTTTAGCAGCAACGGTTGACTTCATTTGTGTGGCCTCAAGAGAACCTAGCCCAAAAAGAGACTATTTAAGTCCTACATGGGTAGGATATGTAACCCGATTGGATAAACTGTAACAGCCAACCACAATCCCTAATCCTAATGCCACCCCAAAACCCAAAGTAAAACATGAGCTCCCATCCTAAACTTAAAACCCTAACTCTAAAACCCGAGCCCTAATCCCTAAACCTCCTAATTCCAACTCCAAATCTAAAACCTAAAAATTCGAAAACTAACCCGGAAACAATGATCCAAAGCCTAAACCCCTATTCAGCTCATGATTCCTTTCAAGACCTAGAGACAAGCAACCTGCGGTTAACCACATCAACCTAAATAAAATAAGTAAATTATTTTTGGACAGCAACCCAGTGAGGTTGCATACCATACCCTCAGCAACTTTTCTCATACCGCACTGTAAAAATGCACAAAATATAAAACAGCCAGCTTCAAAAGCCGAGTCTGACTTAATTTGTTAGACACCACGCTTTTTTAAGTGATTGATACTTGTAAGTGTTGCAAAATGACAAGAACGCCACCTTTTAGGTGCGATCCTGCCTCGAGGCAGCTTACACATGTTTCCAGTAGTTAAGATCGGTGGGTCCGTTTTCATCGAAAGTCAGGCGCCACCTTGTGCTTACATGCAAATGACCCCTCATTCCCATTATGTTACCTTTTTGGTTGCTGCGTCAGACTGAAATTGAATTTATGCAACATTGATAGCAAAATATGTCTAGAATGCATGCTGACGCGGATGACAGTGTCAAAGCGTTTCACCGGGATATTTTCAGACATCCGAATCGCGTTTGATCTCTAACAGGCTATATTTTGACAGAATTTGTGTAGCCACCCTTAGATGCTGCCTAATTACGCTCGGAAATGATCTCAGAAGACATTTGTTCCGCCCACCCCTCGCCGCAGCTCCGCGGTTTCACTCACCTTGAACCCAACGTCAGCCGCCATTTCGGTCGCACGTTTTACGTAGGCCTCCACTTGATTTGGACGGAGATCAACAATGTACCTAGGAGGGCAGGTGTAGTGAAAACGGACTTCATGTTAAAGGAGCTGGGGGCAAAAATATAATTCCAGCAAATCTGCTTGAGTTGCAAAGCTAAGCGTAAACCCCAAGTGAAACTTTACCGACTAAACTGACGCAAGCCTAAGTATACATGCCTACCTAAATCGAACAAGTAGCCACCTTACAGTAATAACAATATTCGACTTCCAATCTTGGATTTATATTGGCATCGAAAAGCATTGAGAAGAATTCACAGTACTTAAGAGGTTATTTTAAGCTAGTATTATTTTTGCAGGAGTTCAGAGAGACACGCGTTGAAAAATTGATCTCCTGACATGACTGACCAATCTCTCTGGTCTTTGTCGGTAATGTTCTTCTGCCTATCTGTGCGACTGCTGGCGGGGCTCGAGAGTGATCCCCAAGGCAGAGCGGGACGAGTGAGTTCCGTTAAGGATCAATGAGATTTGAGCAGCGAATGTTCATATTCTCGACCTAAACCGGCAAGACAATGAACCATCACGCCACAAGGCACGAGCTTTTTCCCTGACACTAAAAAGGAGTTTTCGTGTCAGGTGGGAGTAATATCAAATAACTATGCTGTCTGTTTTACTTGAACACACTGCGAATGGCTGCATCAGTACTGTCAACTAGCACCTAGGAAAAACATGCAACTACACTTCAAAAAATTTTTATTTTCCCAATAACACAAAAGCAGAAGTCAGAAGATAAAAAGTGACAAAGCCAGGTTCGAATGCGTCTCTGCAGGCTAGTTCCTACTACCTATAATTTGTCCTCTATCTAAGCATTTACGTGAGAAACAGATCAATAACCGAGCAAATGTGAGCCTCAGTTACGGCGAAAAACAGACCTTTCAGTGGTTTTTGAGCATATGGTCGTTTTTTATACAAGACCGTTTGCATTAGACCAGACATGGCCATTGATCATCGGTAGATTTTTGGGTTTAAAATAGTTTTCTTAGAAAAGCAGGCATCGATTACATTCTAGATGAACTAGCAGTCGTCCAGCAGAGTCTTACCATCAAAAAATGAATTTGCCTTGCCTTATGAGACTGACATAAGGAAATTTTGCTAGCTTGCAGGCTTGGGGGTGCAACCTTTTTTGGGGTGTTAGTAGTTTGATCTCGCCCAACAAGACAAGCTTCCCGGCTGTGCCAGTTTCAACATTTGCGGTAGTTTTAACCGAGAAAATAATCACTACTTTATATAATTACGTACTATACTATGTTTAATTCATGTTTTTCAAACATGTCAAAAACCCAATTTAATAGTTAACAGAAAAAGCCAGTTTCAACATTTGCGGTAGTTTTAACCGAGAAAATAATCACTACTTTATATAATTACGTACTATACTATGTTTAATTCATGTTTTTCAAACATGTCAAAAACCCAATTTAATAGTTAACAGAAAAACTGAATGTTAAGACTACTTACAAAACAGATTCAATTATGAGCTGGCAGTGCGGAGTCGTGAGGCCCACAAGACCAGCATTATGGAATTCCCCTTCGGGGCCACTGGACTGCGGGCTGCCTTCCTTTGGTGGCTTTAAATCCGGACTTGCCAAAAGATGCAGCATACTGCAGGATATGTAAATCAGCGATATCTTCTGTGCTGGTTCGGCAAAGTGAGAAGCCATGCGGACTGACAACTCAGGGAAACTGTTTGTTGGTAAGAAATGCACCTCGAATTGTTCACATAGGTTTCTTGTGTCTGCAAGGAAGTAAAGACAAAATATGATACGTCGCGCAATAACCGCTCGGCACGGTGGTTGGTTGCCTGTCTCTGGACTTCGCATTTGAGATTTTTTTGCCTCGAGAACCCGACGGGTCAGTGCCCGCCAACTCCTGTAGGGACAAAGGAGGTCGGGTGACAAGAGGCTGATGAAATGTTGTTAAATAAGGTGATTATAGTATATGTGATGGACCCTGTTCTTTTGCACGCCTGTCAGCGCAGCTGGTTCCACATGATAGCCGCGGTTGCGATTGGTTGAACGAAGGAAACCTAAAGCAGCACTGTATAAACTTAGCTGCTGTGGAGCGTTAAACCAAAAGTCTCTGCTTGAAGCTCGGGTTATAAAAGCCCGGGTTGGCCATCACTGGTTGCCTATTACTACTTAACCAGAAATGGCCATATCAGTCTCCCATTATTTTTTAATACGCCTTTTTCCTAATTTCTGGTCTCTACGCGAATACCTGCAAGGGGGCTACGTTGAGCTTCAAGGTGCAGAGTGACGAGGGTGTTTCTAAGTCTACTCGCCAATCGATCCTTCAAAGTTGCGTATACATAAGGGTAGAATGAACCCGGAGTTAGTTGTCCTTTCGGCTGCGATTGGAATTATTAATTATGTTGGAAGTTCACAGATCGGGTTACGGGACAAACTTGCCCCGTTGCGCCTTGGGGCTCAGTCTTTAGTCCTCACAGATAGTCGTTTCTGGCTTAGTAGACGTCGTCAGTTGATAAAAGGTGGGATCTCAAAACGCTCAATAACTAAAGAAGCTGTGTGCAAATCTCACTTTATCCAAACTTGGGGCCGATATTACCGACTAATAATGACAAGAAGGCAGGACGATGTCCTACAGTTTCTTCATGTAGTCGGGGTTGTGGCGGACGGCTAGCTAAACCGCAAGGCAGGTTGACCCATGCAAGAATCACCAGTGGCTTTTTTTGGAATTTTTTGCCTGGCCTTCGAATAAGATGGGAAACTTTATGCGAAAGCATTCCCCTATCCTGCCTATAATCTTTTTCTGTGCAGGCGCAGACGCTTTTCCGATGCTGATAAAAAATATACATTTATCCATGCATCTGCCCCTAACCCCGACTGCGTCAGTTATCTTGGGACGTTCCTCAGTGGCTGTTGCCCTTTGACTCCCGTCTCACCAATATCCTCTGCCACTAAACAAAGGCCCCCACTTGAACATACGCCTTATCTGAAAATATAGACTAAAAAGCATTAATTATTTTGGACCCCTAAATTATAATTATGGGCATAATCGCTGCAGTTGTAAATATTATACCTCAATTGACTGTCTTATGCAGGCGTGATGTGTCAGACATTGTCCTGCTTCCCGATAATAGTCTGCTCTAATTGAAACTTTATCGACTCACAATCTGAATTCTCCTCACGGCTGACCTCCGTCGAAGTCTTCGGAGCACTTGGCAGTGCATTCATCTTAGAGGATTCATCTCCCTCGAGTAGGCCGGCTTTGGCGAGATCGTCCGAACCACGTGTGTCTTCCACAGTCGAGTCTTCTGTCGGTAGCGTGTTGTTATCGATGGGGTTGTTTGCATGTGCGTTTTGCTGCGTCATACTAGCTGCCGGAGTCACTTGATCTGAAATCTCAGGCAACTTTTTCAAGCTAGAACACGTGGTCGACTGTCCGTCTTGATGCCCATCTTGGCTGCCCAACGCCTCTCCGTCGACATGGCTTTCCCTCTGGGGGTCCACTCCCTCCTGGCTGTTTTGTTTGCCTTTGTCCGTCTTGTCCTCTTCTGGCTGTTCCTCGTCCAGATGGTGCCTCTTCTTCTGCTCCTGCTCCTCCACCGTCTCCTCTGCTGCCACTTCATCCTCCTGCTCCTCTTCGACGGTTTTGCTGTCCCCCATCTTGGACTCCCGGTCGTTTGCATCCGAGGTGCCACATGTACCGGAGTAGGGCGAAGTGGCAATGGATCGAGGACAGGGTCTACCATGAACGACCTGCCACAACAGACGGCGCACGTTGACCTCTGATATCAGAGCCCCACCCCAGAGTTTAACCCCATGCGTAAAGCGTCCCAACTCGGGGCACTGACTTGTGTCGGTGCCGAAGGCCAGATACGGCGAACAGATGATATCACCCCAGTAGCCAATCAGGGCGTTGCGGTCGCCCGATGCGCTGGAGAATGTTCGTCCAGAGGCCAGAGTGCGGTTGCAGGCGAGGTAGGAAGCCTGTCTGGGCGTGAATGCCACGCCAGATCTTCGCCATCTTCCGTACTCGCGACTCTCCATTGTCTTGACCTGCCGATCGCATGTGTGGGGGGCATTTTGGGAGAAGAGGACGGTAGTAAGTGAACCGACAAAATAAAAGAAGGCTCAAAAATGAATATTAATTTTATTATTATTATTTCATGTAATCTCCGACCACGAAGGTTTGTAGGACTCCCCTAATGAACACAATCGATAGGTAGGCATGCAATAAAAGAACGATGGCAACGGAGGTAGGGCAGTTTAAAAGACGGAAAACGATCGCAATGCATTGATAACGAAAAGGAACTCATATCTTCACCATAATCGTTCAAGTGAGCTGTTTTTTAAGCACTACAGTAGACCTATTACACGCCTTCCTATTCATGCGTACCTACACGCTAATCTAACCCCAAACCGAATTCCGCAGTTAGAGTTGGCATTCGTTGCCTGATTAGTAGGGTCTAAAAAGCATGTGTTACCCTATTTTCTTCTTACAATGGAAACTCTAGACTATACCAGCCACTAAACCTCAGTGTTAATGATTGTCCTTAGCCATATAATTTTGCCTGAAAGAGAATACAAAAGTTAACACAGCACTACGACTACTTCACATACATTTGGCGACGTTGATCAAATTTATCATATTCCATATGTTAAGCGAATTGCCGATATTTCAGGAAGCTGTTGTAGACTACGTGAAAGAGTGAAATGCACTCGATAAGAAAACGTTCGCCCCGTGACGGGCTCTAATGCAGATTGAAC
This sequence comes from Schistocephalus solidus, assembly GCA_017591395.1. Classification (NCBI taxonomy): domain Eukaryota; kingdom Metazoa; phylum Platyhelminthes; class Cestoda; order Diphyllobothriidea; family Diphyllobothriidae; genus Schistocephalus; species Schistocephalus solidus. Next base: position 22,524 of record WEDG01003943.1, read on the forward strand.
CCGCTACCCCTAGCCTACCAAATGGCCGCCATTGATTGTGCAACATTTGATATTCCTCTTTTAAAATCGGCTAAAACATTAAAAAATAATGGTGAACTAACACTTAATGGGTTCCTAGATTCCTAAAATAAGCACGCCATCTTATGAAATGTCGACCGACATTCTGAAATGTGTTTTCGTTTGGAAAAGATTACGTAAGTAGGGCTGCATTAGTGATTAACGTGCGGAATAATCCGAAGGTATTTCAACAACGCCTGGATTCCGGTCTTTGAACAAGTTTCTTTCCGACCGCTTGTCAAACCTACACTGAATTAAAATGACTACATGAGTAGTATGCATTTTTCTAACTGCTTTTCGATACCCATATAACGTTAAATAGTTTTTTACGGAAAAAAGGTGCAAAAGTATGCTTTCTTGTACTCATTAAATAGAAAATAACGTTTTATTTAAAATTTGTACTTGAAGAAATGGTATCATCCATTTTAAAAACGTTTCTAATTATTTAATATTGAATACTGTGAAATGCCCATTCATGACGCATCGTATCTGTCAATTTATTTATTGGAGAATTTTATGAACCCTGTATGATGCGTTTGTAATATCGCAGAGAAGTTTGTGCTTTTCCTCAGACGGAATGTATACAGTATGTACGAAGAAAACCTTGTAATTGTTATGGCAGATTGGGTTCAAAACTATCCGGTAATAGAAAAGAAAACATTTTTTCAAACCGAAGGATGCCCTTTCTTAAAATATTAAATTGTGAGATGAGGTAATATTCTACGTAATTGGTACAAAAAATAATTAAATGCATGATTTCTATAAAATTTGCATTTGCAGCGAGGAGAGACGACAGAAAATATGGGTAGATTGATACAGTCTGTTTCGGGTTTATTCTGCTTTCATTCAGTCAATCATAACCCCGACTACCAGAGGGGACTGGAAACACCAGCGCATGTTTGTATTTCCAGTCCCAGCTGTTGTCAAGGTTATGATTGCCTGAATGAAGATAGAAAAAGCCCGAAACCAACTGTATCAATCTACCCCTATTTTCTGTTGTCTCTCCTCTCTGTAATTATAACTTGGCTGACTTTTGCCTGGTAATTGGTTGCCTGTTCGTGACCGTTGCCAATCATACGGAGCTTGTTTGCTTCGGTAAGCCAATAGATCGGTGTGCGCCTATTCCTGTTTGAATAAATACCCGATTTGCAGCGACAGGGAATGACAGGTGGCGAGGCACTGATGAACTTCGGTTTGATGAAGCGCTTATGACCTAGTGTGTGGACTGTCTGCGCCGTACTCGAGCGCATGCTTGTGTTTCCAGTCCCAGCTGGTAAACAAGGTTATGATTGGCTGAATGAAAGCCTTCAGATTTCTACAAAAGACTTTTGTGCCTTACCAGTTACGAATTAGGAGATACACGAAAGCTGTGAAATCAAAGAATGCGGTCTCAAGAGGGCATCAAGTCCAAGATAGAGAGGCAATTTTGTGTTAAATGTGCCGTGAGGATAGCGAGAAAATTTTGCAGTATTTTCAAGGGTGTTCGCACATTCAAATTTCCCGCATTCAAGGCTTCCTAGTGCTTATCGATCCACAAGCAAAAAAGCAGAGTACTATTCTAGATTTCATTTTCACATTTTTATACTATTCTGACTCTTATAAAATATATGTTTAAAAGTCAAAATTTAATTTTTAACAGCAAACACAATTTAAATGTATGCTAAATTCTAAAAACCGACTTTGACAATGATGCTGTTTTCACAGGCAACACGCTACTAAACGCACAAATTTTGCATTGGAAATTTTCGTATTTTAATCTTTATGAGTAGAGTTCAATTTCCCAAACAGGCACATTAAAGTACGATTAATCACTTCACCAGACCATCTTAACCAGTGAATTAAAGATCCAAATAACTTGGTCTGTTATGCGCTTTAGAAACCCATACTGAACATAATTAAGCTGAACTAAACAATTTCTTCAAAAGGAACGTGCCTGCAATTATCGGTGTTTCTACTGTAACTGCCTTGCTGCTAACTGGTTGGTGCGGTAGGAGTTATGCTGTGTTACCTGCATGGGAAATGGATAGTTTGCGCTATACCGTGACCGTCCCTTCTAATGAAATGTTTGTGAGTTCGCTTATAACCATGTTCGGATAAAGCCCACAGAGTAATTCCTCTGATTGCTTGTATGCGATAAATATGTTGTCCTGCGGTTTGGTTGGACTGGAAGCGTAAATTTGTGGATCATTCTTTAACGGACTAAATTTTTTGTGTTTAGCAAGTAGCAGTAGATCACTCCCTGTCCTGAAGCTCAACGACATGAAGCACCCCAAGGAAATGCTGAACTCAGTGACAGAAGTAATCAATGCCATGGGAGAAGAAATGGACAAAAAATCCGTAGTGACATTTTTCATGTGTCGGTATGTAGACCGTGAAATTCCGTAACACCCATTAAATCGCGAGCACAGTTTTTGATTTCCAATATTTGAGAGTGGAAACCCATTTTAGCCCGCAAGCCAATAAAAAACCAACGACTATATATCAGTGACTTTTGTTTGACAAACGGGTGCCTTAGTGAACTTTCCAAAGTAAACTTACATAGAAGGAAAAAGTGGCAACCAAAAGAAGATCATTATGAAATGAAGAAGATTGGGAGTTGGTGGCCATGAAATCCCTCAGGACAGACAAATCTATAGACTGCATGCAACATTAGTTGTCGTGTGATACAAACAAAGAAGGTTCTACTGCTACTTGAATCATCACTGTTAAGATTATGAATAAACTGCAAATCCACCACGAAGGACAGTACACAATACGGATACCAGATGCCAACTCTTGGTGCATAATGCATAGCAGAGAGATTGATCACGTTCAATTTATGAGGAAACACTATTACAGATGTGGCTGACTTTAAGTTCTTATAGTTGTTACTAGAAGCATGGATAAGTATGGTCAGTTAACTCATTCGCGTTGCAAATGCGTCCTTATAGCATATTAGGCCACTCCTGGCAGCAACCAAGAATAGGGAGGCCACACTGGACTTAGAAAGAGCAAGACCGAAATTAAAATTAATTTCAATAGACGGCGCGATCACTTTATGGCGTCAACTATCCCCCTACATTTGCGCCAACTCACAACACATATAAGTCATCACCACTGTTCTTGCGCCAAATAGATGATGGTAAGGAATTGATGGCAGAAAAACCGAGAATAACAGGACGCGCCAGCTCATAACGTAATGTTAAGTTAAGTTTGAGTAGGAAAAGTACGAGCTTCCACAATGAACACAAATGCAGTATTTTGATATTCAGTCCAGTTATATTCTTTCATTTCTTGAATCTCCGCCCTGGGACTCCAACCTTCACTCACTAGCGTTACTAAACTTCAAACCAGGTGATTTTTATTTAAACATAATATGTGCGAACGTAAGCAGATTATGGTTACATACCCCACGATCTTGCAAAGTTATGCTGCAATCCCAGTCAAAGACGTTTGGTATGGCATCATATCGTGTTCCTAGATGCTGACGCACACGACTGTCCCTAAAGTGATGAAAAACGGTTATTAATAAAAAGGACCACGGGGAGTCATCTACAAAATAATCTTTCGTCATAAGCTTACCAAGCAAACATATTAGACTCTTAAACTGTTTGGAAGTCTTGAAACCATCGAAGTTGTCGAATTAAATAAGATTTTGGAGCTTTTGAGCATGAATTTAGACAACATCCGTAATGTTTCAGTGTTCTAAGAGGACCTACATTTGATAAGGCTCACACAAACAGCATAATGAATAAAAAGGACCAGGGGAAAACCAAATTTAAACAAGGTCAAACTTCGGAATTAAGTAAAATTTCATGTTGTCACAAAAGGTCGTTCATAATTAACTTAAAGGTTACAATATTCATTATTTCGCTTAATTATATATCCCTACGACATGGGTTTTGTTCACATTTCCTACGAAAGAATAATGTTTTTAAAATTTATAATGTCCCATGTACAGTAGCACATTCATTTAAATTCGTAGGGCGTAAAAATACCGACAAAGGTAAAATGAAAAATTCTTTTATAATGAGTAGTGAGAACATTCAATGGGGTTTCGGCCACAGGAATGCTTACAGCTACTCGTAACTGCAATACTTTTGATATCGCTTACCAATAAGTGGAAATATTGTATTCTTTGAGGGTCTTTTTTCTCCACATCTTAAATATACACTCAAGCAAATCTCTTTCCTTGAACTTAAGTATTTTGTAGTTCAGACGTGGACGAAAACTGGACAGTGAGGCTTCGTTTGTTACAAATCTAAAAGTCTCAGGCCAATATGTTGCATCGTTACTACTCAATAAAACTCCCGGCAGATTGTTCCAGCCAGCTTTCGGTGAAATCTCTTACTAAAGAATTGCCATACAATTCCAGAAAAAGTTCAGTTTTATCTAAAACTTCTTCAGAGACCACAAAGCATACCTTGAATCCCTAATTCGCTGTTTGGGCGACTAAGTAAGTAAATCTGAACCGTTTGCCTAGCGACAAGTTCAATATTGTTTTCGATGATAAAAAACTAAAACGGTAATTAAAATCCAAAAAAACCTTCAGCTTGCAAGTCTCACCATGAGTCATATTTCCTACGGTCTGGAGTATATGTCGAACATCCGAGGCACCGATGGACAATATATTGACTAAATCATAGCAATGAACATTATTGTTTACTTTTTTCCTCTCCATTTTCTTCAACTCGATCAAGATTTTTTTGTTTTAAAAAATTGAGAGCAGGAGATAGACCCCACCAAGTTATCGTGCCAAGCCCCTGCGTCTCGTCCCGAAACATTCTACGCGCTCGTTACAAACTTTGTGGGTATGGTTACAGCATCATTCAAGTTTGGTGTCAGTACCACACGGGCTTGAAGGCAAAATATTAAAAATCTACGAATCCATGTTTGAGCTCGGAATATTTACATCTAATTTTTTAATCTTTTACGGTGGTTGTTTGAAAAAAGATCTAGGGACTTATGGGCAATCAATAAATGGGAAGTTCGGGACAGAGTGACGGGAAAATGCGACAGAAGGGAAACCGTTTATTTAGTTTGAATTCCGCAGACTTTAGAATGGCAACGTATGTCCTTACAAGGTTTTTTTGGCTAGAATATGCAAGTTTAAACTAATTTTCCTCTTATGTCTTTGGGTTTCTTATGACAGTTTTAGACTCCATTTTGTTATAGGGGAATGTGGGGTCGATGTCCATGTGATAGACTGTGCGGATCACGTATAGTTTAATTTAACCCATCAGGGGCTTTCTGGTGTTTCATAACGCCATAATCTAGATGAAGGGTACGTTTCTTTCATTTAAAGTCCAGCCGCATAGAAACATCTGAGCAGACTTCAAATCAAGGCTATGGTATAGTGAAGAGTTGCAGTGATAGAGCATTTGATGTGAACAGTTACCAAAAAAGACATAAGCAATAAAACTGCCACAAAGAAGGTAAATCACCGACGTGTATAGCATTTAGACCAAAATCAATGAAAACAGACGACCTTTCGACGTTGCCGTAGACTTCCTGTATTCGCGCGGCTTCAACTACAAAATAGCAGAAGCCAAACGACTCTCCTCACGATGCAAAAATCCACCTTTATTAGTCACCCTTTATTCACCAATCAAGGTGGACTCCACTTTGCACAATGAGGGCACACTTCTCATTATCTACAAGTTGCAAAATGTTTCCTTTTTCGGGATCTTACACCGATCGAGCAAAGGAATGTGTCTCCCCTTTCGTATAGATCTTCGGCTCTCAGTCTATTATCCATACGTCGGGTCATGGCTATGCAAACCATAACGAGACGGTACAACAATCTCCTCTGGTGTTTAATTCAAAAGCCCCCTTAACTTCACCTCCCACTTTATTCCAACGAATCCATTAACGCCTTCTTCCTCGCGAATAGGAATTTCAAACTCAGTAGCTATCAACCATGTCTTAAGCCCACCTTTCATGTCAGTGACTCCATCTACAGTGCCAAAACCAACTGCTTCTCCGTTTCAAAGTAGTTTTCTTTGTATTCCTACTGTTGAATTAGTCCAAAAACTAGGTCAAGTCCACCTCGTTTCCATTCAACGCCATCCACTCCGGTCACAGCTGTTCGATCTACTTAATATATCAATAACCTGGGGAAGTCTTAGTATGCTTTAAATTTAAGTTTCAAAAAGAAAAAACGTTATAACAGTTGGGAAACTTCCTAAATCTCCAGCATCTACTATGCATACCCTTAATTTCCTTAGCAATCATCCCAACCAAACAACTTCTCAGGCTCCCCAATTTACTAACTCTGCAACTTATCGTAACAGTTTTCCAAAACAATTTGTTCCATTTTCAAATCTTATTCTCCCTTCCCACATATTATTCCAATATTCCTCAAAAATCCTATTTTAAGGCCTTCTCCTATTTTCGCTAACGCAGAAAATAGCCTTCTTCTCAATGGATACCACCCAAATATGTTTCTCCACAATAATCTCAATTTAGTTAACAGTAACAGCTTAGCTAATTGTAGAACGCAGAAATTTGACTATCCACCCGCACCTTCCTCTCTGCAGTTTAGTTCCCCACCACCACGTCTTCCTTTTTATACAACACTAATGAGCGTTTTCCGCGTTCCACAAATACGCTCAGTATAGTTTCACTCAACGCGAGGTCAGTCGTGAAAAAGATGACTGAGCTAAGAACTGTAGCTTTTGAGTTTGACCCAGATATTATGTGCATCACAGAATCTTGGGCTCATGCTCTAATTTCAGACTCGACGCTCGCTTTAGATAATTTTAGTTTATATCGACAAGACCGCGTTGAAAAACGTGGTGGTGGTTGTCTTCTTTACGTTAGATCGTCTCTTGTACATTCCCTTAAGATCTTAGCATTTCTACGTTTTCTGGAAATACTTCTTTCGTTTCAGTCGTCCTCCCGCACAAGAAAAAAAGCCATAATTGGCTGTGTCTATAATCCTCCTTGTTATTCCGGCAATGAAAGTCAGCTCTGTGAACTCTTTGAAAAGTTACAGAAGCTCCGTTTGATGTCAAAATAATCGTAGGAGATTTTAATTTGCCAGAAATCGACTGGCATGCAAATACTTCTCCGCCAAAATTTGAGAACTTGTTGAACATGATTTATTTTTCAAACATGTCTCAATTAGTCAGCTCAGTGACTAGAAAATGTATTTTTAGATTTAGTTTTACTAATTGCGTCCATCCTTTGCTTATGAATTTCCATCAAAACCTTTTTACAAGTGATCACGCATTAATTCATTGTTGTTTTCCAGTCTCCTCCTGTAAAGCCAGAAATAAAACGTACCTATTTTGACTTTGCTCATGTTAACAAAGAATTATTAAACAATTTTACAAGCACTCTGGATTGGCCAAGCTTTTCAAATAATGATCAAGTTTTTCCACGATACATTGCAAGGCCTAACAGAAGGCCTCCTCAATTTCATTCCACAAAAGACCATTATATCAAATGCTGCTTCTTCCACGGTGCCACTTTCTTCAAAATTGACTTAAAATTACGAAAGCAGCTTAAGGATCCGTCCATAAGTTCGTTATCGGTCCACTTAAGGATCGCACAAATATTTGAATAAGCTTCAAAAATGAGGATCGCGCGAGATACTTCCAGATCTGTTGCTCAAGTGTTCCGCCTCCATTCTTCGCTAAAAGATTGCAATAATAATTTCATTACAGAGGATTTGGACAAAGCAGAATTGTTAAATTCCTTTGCCAAACATTTTACCCTTGAAACCAATCCCATCCCTTCGATCACCCTGACGTCTCATGGGTTGCTCACTAACATTGATTTGTTCCTACAAATATTCAGAAACAGATAAGCCAACTTATCAATCACACTCAGTTGGAACCGAAACATCCCAAATTCCCTTATTAAACAGCTAAGTGATTTTCCCCTTTGCTGAGCAAAGTGTTCTCAGTTTCTCGAGAATGGTTTCTTTCCTGATTATTGGAAAACCTCTATTATTATTCCAGTCTTTAAATCTGGCTTACGCTCGGATGTTCACAATTATCGCGGTGTTCATAAAACACCTTCTCTTGCTAAGCTCTTTGAAAAACTAATTGCCGTACAAATTACAGATTTTTGCATAACCAATCAACTTCTTAGCTCTTCCCAACATGGCTTTCTTCCGATCGCTCTTGTGAAACATGTCACCCTTATCTATTTTGATCTTAGCAAGGCCTTCGATAAAGTGCCTCATAGGAGACTTATAGTTAAGTTAGAAGCTTTAGGACTTCGTAGTCCCCTTACCGATTTCATTACATCCTATCTAACTAATCGTAAACAAAAGGTCTTAGTGGGGTCCTCATTTTCAGCTGAGACCCCTATTGTAAGCGGTGTCCTTCAAGGCACCGTGCTAGGTCCTCTTTTTTTTGCTTTACATTAATGATATTCACAGTTAAACACTCTCAGTCTTTTATTTATGCGGACGATCTTAAATGCGTATATTCCTTCTCTAAATCTTCGGCCCAACGATGCTTAGAAGAAATCCATGCAGACTTGCTTGCTCTTTCCGCGTGGAGCTCAACGTGGTAATTTGAATTCTCACCTTCTAAGTGTCTTTACATGTGCTTCGGGCTTGACAGACTACCACAACCAGTTATTTTTCAAGGCACCCCTATGACTGAATGTTCCATCATCAAAGGACTTGGGTTTAAGCTACACTAATAATTTAGATCTGTCGCCTCATGCCGATAGAATTACGGCCAAAGCTGCCCAGATTTGTGGCTTTATCTCTTATAATTTCATCTTCCTGAAATTAAATTAAGACTTTATCAAATGTTTGTCCTTCCCGTTCTTGAACATTGCTGTCCATTTTTGGTTTAATGACCGAGTCTAGCCGTTCCAAAATTGAAAGGTCCAAAGACATTTTACTCGGAAACTCTTACCTCCGACCCTTTCAACTACCTCGTACTCGAATAGGTGCCAGCTTACTAACCTAAAATTTATATGGGTTCGGAGACTGGAAAGCTGGCTTCTGCCTCATTTATCGCCTTAATAATAGTTCAAATATTCCCCGAATTCCAGCCCTAACCCCGTTATTCGTCCGTACAACCTACGTAACTCTTCACTTATTATACCGCCTCCTATATCCTCCACATCTAAACGCTCTCTGTTCTTTGCTTCCAGGTATTGCTTTCTTTGGAATAACCTGCCAATCGATATAAGGTAATCAAATAACCTGTCTACTTTTAAGCAAAGACTGCACATTTATCTTAACACTGATTCAATTAACCTTTTATTTTCCTCTTCCTTCCACAGCAGCTTTCTCCATGACCCCAAGAAAGGACCATCGGGAATTTAGAAGGCCGTCTCCAAATTATATCTTCCATGCATCGTTTCCCCACGATTTATAATGTCTTCATAACCTATGCCTCTGTTAAATGATCGCCAAACAATTATCATCAGAATTACAATCTGAGTACTTAGCTGTGCAGGCCTCAGATTCATTATTGATTCTCATGCCAACTAGCACCACTGAGTACATTATTTTGATCTCTTCTAGCTCAGTTATTGGATCTTCCATTATAATTTCATAATACGCTCAGAAGCAACCTACTATGTTGCTTCATAGGCCCTTGCGAAGCAGTGTCGTGTTGTTTACCCTACTCAGACTGTTGGCGATCGTTTCGGGCTCCTCGGTTGGTGGTCTGAGAAATCAGCAATAAGAGTGTCGTGGTTGCTTCTCCCGCGATTCTACCATAGCCTTCCCTACCTTTACGGTCCTTTCCTCATTCGACCCTAAGCGTACGGATGATGCCTGTGAAGATTTCTCCTGTGTAGAATCCTTGACGGTTACGCTTATAGCCTGCTGTGCTGAAAAGTAGCCTCTGTCGTTAAATGATTTCTCCCACGATGAGGAGCGTTTTGAACGCTCATACGCTCTCATCAGCATCTTGGTCCTACCAAGCGCGTATGTTTTTCACCTAGGAGTGACAGTTTTTTTCTCCTTAAAATGCCCCAAACCTCATTCAAGATATTTTTATTCCGTAGAAATGCCCAAGGAGTTTTTTCACTGTCTGCTCTTTTATCTAATTTTTTAACCCCACTGATTTGCGTCAATTGTCATCACCGAAAGCTGACTTACTATTCAAACTGAACTGTACACGATTATGCATTCGTTTTAATTGATTTTATCCAATGACAGAGCCCTTCCAGGTTCTCAAATAAAAAATCCATCTAGCTATCTATATATTTTATTGAATCGCAAATTCCGCCTTTACTCAAACACGGCCGACCTACATCATTTGACAAATTTAGGCCAATAAATATACTGCCAGCAGCCTCGAAGATGCTGAAGACCTTGATCAAAGACAAGATTATGCGTCAACCTAACAGAGAATAACCTACTTAATGCAGCTCAGCATGGGTTACTCGAAAAATGATCTTATGACACCTGCCAGCTCTCTTTATTTGATCATGTGCTACAATCTAGAAGCAGCTGTTTTGCAATTTACACCGTAAACTTCGATTTCACGAATGATTTTGATTGTGTTGAGCATAATCTTCTACTGCTGAAATTTGCTTCTTTGGCAAAGGTTACAAGCTTCTGAATTTATTATACTCCTATTTGAATGCTCGTGTACAATGGGTTTACATTTCCAATGTTATCTCCCACCCCTGCATGTGAGAAGTGAAGTAATTCAGCGTAACCTGCTCGGCCCGCCCCTTTTTTAACCTTTTTTCAATGATGTTCCTGATTTTTTTCAGTATGGTAGCCCCTTTATGTACGCTGACGATTTAAAAGTTGCCTATTGACCGGTCGATCGCAACATCGTGCTTGAGCTCTTAAAAAAAGGATCTTCAGGCCTTCACTCAGTGGTGTCGCACGAGGTGCCTTTCGCTTTCTTGGCAAAAGCGCTCCGTTATGGTTATTGGTGACAAACATCAGCCCCATCTAAGCATAGACGGTCACGACCTAAATGTGGCCGGAGTTATAAAGGATCTGGGCATATCATATTCTTGGAGTCTTAATCTGTTAGAGCACTGCACCCTGATTGTCTCGAAGGCACACCAAATTACTGGGTTATTCTCAGAAATTTCAAAACCCTCAATATTAGAACCAACCTTTAGAAAATGTATGTCAGACCTAGTCTGGAATACTGCTCGTTTTTAATTAGCCTTATGCACGCTAGTGAACGGAAGAAGATAGAATCAGTCCAGCCCTTCTTATCTAAAATAGTTTTATCTTCATAACATAGAAACCTGTCCTACCAACAATGCTGTGATCTTACAAGCCTTGACCCGTTGGGGCTTCGTAGATTACAGAACGGACTATTTTTACTGTTTCAACTTTTAACCAGTTGTACCATTAACCCTCTTACATCTCTGAGGCAGCTCGACCACTCTCGGCGCACCAGTCATCGAGATGTAGTTTAATTTCTTCCTCTGGCATGCACCGTTAGATACCGTCAGTTTTTTTCGGTAAACGCTATAGCAATCTGGAATAAGCTAACCAGAAGAATAAAAACTCGGCAAGGTTATCCTTCACTTACGAGAGCTGTCACTAGTTTTCTCCATGCAGGACACCTTCCAAATATTTTGGGTATTGACTCTGTGGAAGCTCTTTTCAGTTCTTATGGCCTTCGTAGGCTCTGCAATATTACTGGCTCTGCAGTCCGTAATCGGCTTATTCCTCAGTCGACAGCGGACAGCCGTTCGCCGACATACCAGTTGGTGCAGAATACCGGATCCATAACACTAAATGGGAAGTATTACACCGTGCACTTGCGTCAACGCTCCCCTGTCCTGAACTTTAATCACTAGATAAGCTGCAGTTTTTTATCCTGAAAACAATTGAAAGGACAATCAGTAGTTTTTTCTCTGTTAGCTTGCTCCTCTTATGTATATGTCTTTTGAATTTGCCTGTAAATTGGCAATAAATAAATTTAAAAAATAAATATTTAAAATTTTTCATGGCGTAATGTACACGCATGTACACGTACATCAGACAGGTAACTTCTAGGTAGTGTCATGGATGTATATTGCGCCATGGGTGTATATTGCGCCGCATGTACACGAAAACCAGGCAGCTTACTTCCAGGCAGTGTTGTGGGTGTATATTGCGCCAAACAATAAAAGAAGCATGCATTTACATATGCAGGATTCAATGCAAGTTTTGTGTTCTTGTAAAAGTTACAGCGGAAAGAATAGCGAGGACCTTACTGATAACTCCCGTAAGGCTCCAGTAAAGTCGAAGCCTCATCTTGGAGATGACGAGGCGGTGATCTGTCCAACCATCGGCATCGCGGTTACCGACATGTCCTGTCGATTTCACTTCCGGACGAGAACACAGTCCAGCAGCTGCCAGCGCTGCGACTGAGGATGCATCCGCATGGCCTTCTCCCGCGTCGAAAGGTGGAAGAAGGTGTTCGTCAGCAGGAGACGGTGTTCCGCATAGGTTCGCAGAAAAGTGAGGCCGTTATCGTTACGGCTAACGAGACCATGGTGACCCAGCCCTCCCAGGCGATCATTGAGACCCTGCACAGACAGGGCAGACGTCCCACGATATCGTTCCAGATGGTAAAGGCGACAACAGCGTGATGTCACTCTACTTTGGCTGGCCACTTCAGAAGAAGTTGTAGCCGGCACCCATCTCCTTCAGCTGATCCTGTTCGGAGAATCGAGTCTCGCTGAGAGCCGCACTTCCCGCCTTGTAGCGCACCAGCTCCCGACCGACTAGCGCCGTCCTCCGTTCTGGCCCGTTGCTCCTCTGATTGTCTACAAGGGAACAACCATTCCAGGCTGCCAGTGTGAGCGGACTCACCCGAGCCGCCTGGAGGGTATGGCGCGGGGAATGGGGACGGGGTACTGTTGTTTTTTTGAGTTAAACGACCGTGTATTTTGCGATCTGTGAGCCGCGGCCGGCTTCAGAACACGTGAGACCCAGCATTTATTAAGGGCATCTTTTCAAGCCCCTTCCTCCGCGAGGAGGCAAGCAGTGCTGTCCCTACATAGGGCTGCTTGGACATCCCAGGCATCTGCCGAACTCCACTATAAGTCACGGTTTTGTTTTACTAGGAGGGTGACCCGAGTTAGTCAAGGCCGCCTACGGGGTTGCTGTCGCCCCCACCGTAGGACTTTTGGAGAGGGGGGAGGTGGGAAGTTCGGGAGTCAGACATACCGGGTGTGGAGGCACACACTACACCGGAGACCCTCACCTGGTTTAGCCCGTGGGTGGTGACGGTTGCCTGGGGTGTGACCGCTTGGAAGTACCCAGCTTTGAGGAACCACTGGTGAGAGTTGGGTACCAGTTAGATGTGGCCACATGAGCATTCACCACATGCGCGATACAAATGGAGCGACCAAATTCTTTCAGTGTTATGCTATCCCTAAGTAGTTGCCCTACACCCCCTGCAAGTGTATACAGACAATATAAAACACAGACATGCATCAGGTTTATAGAAACATTGTACAGAAAATGTGTAGTGGTACGATACATGTTAATTGAAATCATGACGTAATTATAATGGGTGGCTGAAGATAGTCCTGCAGTGAGAGTCGTTGGTTATCAAAACTTAAGCAGTTCAACTGCCGTTTGAACCCGTACACGGTATCCGACGTCATTATTTCGCTTGGAAGTGAGTTCCATGGTCCAACCACTCACTAAGTAAAAGAAAACTTTCGTTGATCTAGGCGCATACATTCACGTTTGACTGTATATGGATGACTGTGCAGGTGAGTCATGTTTGTAGACTCAAAGAAATCTTCGGATTTCAGCTAACAGGCATGTTGGCAGATAATACGGAATGTCCATAGAAGGTCACATATCATTTGCCTATAGAATAAGGGAAACAATGTAAGCTTGATATGTCTTTCTGGATATGACAGGGTCCTTAGAACAACCACCAATTTTGTCACCCGCCTTTGCAACCGCTCGATGGGATCACTGTCTTTCGTCGTCCAGGAAATCTGTGCTCTCATTTCGTATTCCAAAATGTATTTTCTACGAAATTACTGAATAACCGCGAAAAACGTTCGTCAGGTAAGACTATGAAAGCCCATCTGATCGCGTGCATGATGTTCGTCACCTTTTGTACGGCTATTTTAGAGTGTTCGGGGACATACACTTTGAAGCTGTTCAGATATCTCGATCGTTACGCGTATCCACTTCTTTTAGTGGAATTCTGTTCAAGCAATACTGTTGTTTGGGGAAAACGTCTTCTTGAAGATCGTACGCGTAAGACTACACATTTGAGTATATTAAACGTCAGAAGCCAATTGCTGGTCCAGACAGCACATTTGTCAAGGTTTTCCTGTAGTTTTTGTGCGTAGTCAACAGAGCTTATGGGTTTTCTAGATTTTGATCTCATCTGCAAGTGAGATAACATCACATTCAAGATTATCAGACGTAAATATAAATGAGAAACAGAAGAGCACCTAAGACTGTACCCTGCAGAACACCACTTTCTACTCGTACCCACTCGGACACTGTGTCACCACCAATAACTTTTTTACTGTCTACATGACAGGAAAGTTTTTATCCACTTAAAAACGTTAGCCTGGATACCACATTGCCAATGAGGTATGCATCAAAAGCCTTCTTGAAGTCGAGGAAAATTACATCAACTGGACGGCCTTGGTCTATGGCTTTTGTCAATTTTTTTCTGCGAGTAAATACCACTCGTAAGACATGAGGAATTAGGGCGAAAGCCATGCTGGACAGCACATCATATGTTCTTTTGCTCCAGTTACTTCCTTAAATGTCTCTCAATAATCTGTTACATGACCTTGCACAAAATTCAGGTTAAACTAAGGTGACGGTAATTTGCCAAATACAGCCTGGACCGGCCTTTTTGGATCGGGGAGATAAGGGCAGTTTTCTATTTGTACAGTAGTTTGTCTTCTGCCATCCACGACATCTGTCATCATCTGGCAGTTTTCTATTTGTACAGTAGTTTGTCTTCTGCCATCCACGACATCTGCCATCATCGACACCGGCTCACACAGCATATTAGCCAATTCCCGAGGGGCATGCGGATGGATTCTATGTGGACCGGGTGACTTGGCAAACTTCATGTGAAGTCGTTCTATTCTTATCAATGTGGACGAGAAGTAAAAATTATTTTATAGACCAAACGTTTCCGAATTCGTTAGTTGCCTTGGGTAGGGGAGTGGAAGATGATTTGTTTCATGAGGGAATACATATTGAAAGAAGCTAGAGAGGAGTGAGTCTTTTGTTTGGTAATCCATCTCCAGTATTCCGTTTTTGGACCGCAGCGCTGTAATCGTGCCATGATTTCTTTGCTTACAGGATTTTGGGATGCTCGTACGCGTCCTACTGTATAATTAGGTCATAGTTCCTACTCTGTCGGTTTGCCTCACGCTTACAGAAACCCCGTTGTCATTTGTATTCCTGCAAACGTTCGACGCTCCCCGTTAGTCGAATAAGCTTTCACGTCTTATTTCTTCTTTTAAAGGAGATCTGAAGTTCACCGTTTATCCTTAACGAACGATTGTTTGTTTTCCTTAGTTTTAGGGGAGAAGTATGATTAAAGCTTTTAACCAACGAGCTGAACGTACTCCAGGAGTCGTCGATGGTTCCCTGTAATGTAGTCGTCCATGGTTATGTTGAGATTTGCATGCGCATGCTGAATAAATCTCCCTTCCAGGTGTTTTTTTGGAGTTGCTTAAGCGACTCAGGCTGTGAGAACATGGAATATTCAAATAGCGCCCATTGGCTGACGATCTTGTTAATCCAGCACACTATCCTCGTCTCAGGTAAACACAAGGTCTACAAAATTTGAACTTTTTTCTGCCCTAACGCGTGTGGCGAACGGTACATTCTGGAATAGTAATTTTTCGGCTGCCATCTCAAGCAAACAATGACCGAATGTATCCGTTGGACCCGAAAAAGTCCAAGTTTGCCAGTCGATATCAGGAGCGTTAAAGTTTTAAACGCTAAGGATATCTTTGTTCAAGCAAGTCTTGGTCAGGTCCTTTAGAAGAAGGACATCACATTCGACAGTGTGATTTGGGGAGAGAATGCAGATATTAATGCCAATGGCCAGGCGTACTTAATTGTAAAGTTTAACGATAACGCTTTTACTTTTTCTGTCACGGGATATGGCTTGGAAATCGCAGTTTCATAATAGCTAACATAAAAACCGATTCCTCCTCCGTGGCTTCTCCTGTCTCTTCTTAAGAGTCGATAATCAAGGAAGGACAATTCGTGTTCTCGGATATCTTCTAAGAGCCACGTGTCTGTCAGAGTAATTATCTATGGTCCTTGTTCGTCAATAAAATGCCGCAGCTCACTCATTTTGTATAACAGGCTCTGTACATTTGAGTACATGACCTTTATCTTCTGTCTTCCTGGCATGGGTCAACTCAGAGTATATAAGGGGTCTGCTACTGGTTGGATATCTTCATTGCTATGCTTTTCTTGT